>OY294045.1:84357646-84381672 GCA_958510825.1 Brachypterus glaber | reverse complement strand
TTTCTGTGTTTATTTTCAACGTTAATGAATCATAACTGAGTTTACGCCGACTACTGATAATAACGAAAAAAGTGAAAGAAATAAGTGCGTGTAAAAAACTTATTTAAGCTTTAGATTATTAGTTCTACATGACTACAGTCATGTTTTGATAATATTATTAACTTGAAATTCCAGTCACTACATACTTCAAATATTTTAGATTTTATCAGTATTTTGACACATGAATAGGGGGTGAAATAATATTTTCGTTTGGACTTTTTATATATATAAATTGCATGCTTTTCTTTAAGAATAACTAGCCCTACAGGTTGAGTTAAAGTTACGTCACAAAATATCTACACTGTGAGACAAAATTGAGGTTGGTCTTTTTAGCATGAGATCTTTTCAAGTCATTCGCAAATTTAGGGCCAATACAGTCTACTTTCCTAGTAGTTTTGCTATTTTGTGCCATTTAAGCATTTTTTTTTTAATTTAAAGTTTCCAATGCCCGTCAATATTCAAGACCTTCTTTTTAAGTACCTAAGCCAACATTTTGGAAAATGAAACAAACGACATAAAAAAATAAAAATATCTGACGAACCCTTTAGGAATGACTTTATGCATGTGTACTTACATCAAGAAAAAGACCTACCACTACGTTCTATTTTTATGTAACAACTTTAATCAGGAACGTGTGAAACGGGGAAGCCCAAGCATTTTTTTGCAAAAACAAAATGTTTTTTTTTTTGGAAATTTAATCCTAAATGTTGTAACCTAATTCTAAATGACCCTGTATGTTAAAGGTTAAGATCATAAAAAATTATACAACTATTGATTTTGGTTTTAATTATTTCATTGTAGAAATGTCGAAAGCAGTTTCTTCAATTTTTATGAGGACTGTTATTGGCTAAAGTAATTGCAAAGAAACACGCACACAGATAGGCAGACGTTATTTTGATTGTTTAGGTCAGGGCAAAATATAGTTTTTTAAACTAAACATTTTTAAAGTATTTTAGAAGTTTTTTTACAATCTTATTAAAATAATACAGGCACACAAATTAAAATAAGGTCTGTTTCACCAGATGAGACAAACGTTTCTATATGTTTTTGGGGTCGCTGAATCTGAGTCAAACCAACTCCAGGTTTATTTTTTTATTAAAATGACCGCTAATTAAAGATTTATTATATGTAAATTTACGTATATATGATAAACGTTTAATACGTGGACATTTAAACAAAAAATAGACCTTTATTATGATTTTATCAATGCTAAAAAAACATGTCAAACGTACGCATACAGTTTTGACATATTTTCGAACCGAATCGATGGAATTTACTTCGACTTGACAAAGGCTTTTGATCTGGTGGATCTTGATAAGTTCGTGATTAATTTCTTCCCTACTAATATATCTTAATACATAGAGTTTCTTAGAGGCAATAGATGTTTTAAGAAGATGTCAGTTACTTCAGCAACTATTTTTTTGTTGTGTAACTCAACTTTTTAATAAACAAAAAAAAAACAGGAAAGATTCTGAGAGTAATCTCTAAAGAAAAGCCACCCAGCTAACAACAAAGGATGAAAATGGCGACCCCGGCATTGAATATTCAGACTGTTTTACATTCGTCAATAAGTAATGCTCGTGAAAGAAAGAATTTCCGATTTTTTTACCTGAAATTTCAATGAATAAGAAATATTTTAATTTCCACAACAGACAAATGAAACAATTATATTTTATGCAAGTAACTGTATTACATTAAATACAGGAACAAGATTTAATAATGCTTGGTTTACTTTAACCGTAAAACTAACCTGAAAAAAAAACGTTAAAAATAGCACTTCCTCCATTCCACCACACAGTACGAGTAGGTACCCCTCTGCCCTTATTTTGTATTTATTAGTATTTTTAATATTTTATTTTTAGTATTTTTTAAGTTTTTTTAATATTTTCCAGTATTTTCTAGTATTTTTTAGTTTTTTTATATTTTTTAATATTTTTAAGTACTTTTTAGAATTTTTTTGTTTAGTAATTTTAGTATTTTTAGTATTTTTTAGTATTTGTTAGTATTTTTAAGTATTGTTTTAGTAATTAGATACAGCATGATTTTATTTGCAGATGTACTTTTTCACTCTACAAAAAAAATATTGAAATTATTCTTTCTAAACTCTATAAATGAATGAAATAAACAATTTAATACAGAAGTTTTCTCTAACGTGGCTCTATGAATAATTAATGATAGAGACTAATATCGAACGGTGTCTCCACGTGAATCGTACTTGGCCTTGCATTTTTTATGGATCTACCAGACGGCATGCCATGAAATCGAGACGTTTATGTCAAATTCAGATTTTAGCGAGAAAAATATATCAAAAAAGAAAAATACAATTTTTCTACTAAATTATTCAGTGGGAAATACATCTAGATATCTTTGTTTAACAGAACATTTTTACACTTTTTTATTGAATATTCCACTCGCATTTTTGCCATTCTGAATGGTTTCTTCAGTGTCGAACTTGCTATGCGTTTTACCAAGAGAATGCCCATATCTCCGACATTAAGTATTGTTAGGTACATGATCATTAGTACCCGGATATTTGGTATTGATTACGAGGGGCGCGCGGAAGTTTATTTTTTTATGAACATTCTGACATGGGTGACACTTACTGAGTATAATGACAAAAATTTGTAATTTATTATAAATAAGTTTTGAAATCTTTAAAATGGCTTGTTAGCCCATTACCGTAGAATCCTGGATTCAAAATATTCCCGAGCTGCAATTTAATCGTGAGTTACTTTATTGTTGAACTTGCGAAAAAGATATAGGTTTATTTTAGAAATGCAATGTTTCAAAGTACTTATCATCAAAATCCGATAATAATGGTATACAAGAATGTTTTATTTTGATTTAGTAAGCCAGTTGTAACATTCCGTCGATGAAAATTGAAAATCCTCAGGGAAGATTGGAAGATGTAAAGTTGCCAAGCGAGCCCACAAAGAGAAAAAACTATTTACCAAAGGCGTTCGAGGATATAAAATCAAAAATTTTAGTAAAAGACAAAAATATTTTTAGCTTAGATGAAACCAAAAATGCTTCTGGTTTAAAGATTGCGCATGTTATGTTATTCCGAATTTTCCACAATGTTCAATAGTAGATATTCTTTAATTATGCTCTACTTATGTACTTCGGTAGACATAGAACGTTTATTTTCAGATTATAAATATACTTTTGGTAAAAGAAGGCGAAGCTTAATAGCCGAAAACATGGAGAAAATCTTGATGATATATTTTTATTTTCAACAATAATATTAATTATGTTTAAAAATATGGGTACATTTAGTTTTAGAACAATTACATGTAAATATTTTGTAAAATATACATAATATAGTTTTTTGTTGTTTTACCTTTGATATTTATATAGGATCTTTTTTAATACTAAAAGTATAGTTATTTCCCCGTGTCATAATATTGAGACACCTGTTTAACATAGTCGTCAAGTTACGCCATGAATAATAACTATCACGAGATGGTTAAGAAAGTATGCCATTAATCTTTAAAAACTTTTTTTTATAAGTAACATTTGCGCGACCCCCGTAATCAATACCAAATATGATCATATAAACTTTTTTCTTAGAACAGATTATTCTATTGAATAACATTACAAATAAGTCAATTTATGTGATGTGATTGTTGTAACAACTTTGAGCTAAATAATACCATTTTTACGACTATTCTAAAGCATTACAACTTTATATTAAATACACTATTAAAATTGTAGATTCATATTATTTAATAATACAAAACCGTTGTTGTCACTATAATAGTTTTCTGAGGAAGGATGATTAATAAAGATGGCGACAATCAGCTGATTCTAATAAATATTCTACCAAAATATTGAAAGTAGGCATTTTGGGCTAACATTTTTATGTACATAAGTATACCCAACGATAAGCATGTACATGTACATGTAATGGCGATTTCTCCTATTAGATTAGACAGGGACACAAGTTCTACCCAAAAAGGATAGAAGACATACATAGACTCCCACTTCCACCCAACCAAACAAATTCTGTATTTGTTCTTTGTTGAACAAATACAATATTTACTTGGCCGGGCGAAAAGTGTAACTATATTATTTTTATTAAAGAAATTACTGGCGCCATTTAAATTTAATAGAATTATCTTATTCTACAGATTCACATTAGCTATGTTCGTTCGTGCCGCTCAGTGCTACACTTTCGGGCCAACCAAATAAATACTGTATTTGTATGAAAAACAAATACAGTATTTATTTGGTTGGCTGGAAAGTGTAGCACAAATGAGATAGAGATAGGGTAGACGTCTTTTGTTTCATAATTCTAGTTGTAGAGAGCTCCATTACATGTAATATGTAGCTTTTATGTGCACATAAATGCAATAAATATGTGAATTTAAAATACATTACACCAAATTTGCAAACGCAGAGAGCCGACGCCTACCGGGCTCAGTTAGCCAGTCGGGAGGACGGGTTAGGTAAATAGCCTGTGTTTTGAAGTAAGGATCGTGACGTAGGAAGGAGCGGAAATCCGAACCTGCGGATTTGCAAGCCACGCCTACCTCGCTCTCTGCCCGACAAAGAAAAACCTGATCGTTTAACAGTTTGTTATTTTAAATCAAACAACTGCACTCGTTTGTAAATATTTTTGTTGTTGAATTCTGTGCAATATATAATATAGTAGTTGGCGCATATACAACTATTTATTGTTGTATTCTATAACCTCATTACGTTATTAATTACGTTATCAGTGTAGTTTTTTCAACATGTTTAAGAAAAATGTTGTCAAAAGAAAGAGTAAAATAACAAAAAATAAAAAGTT
The DNA here is from genome assembly GCA_958510825.1 of Brachypterus glaber. Classification (NCBI taxonomy): domain Eukaryota; kingdom Metazoa; phylum Arthropoda; class Insecta; order Coleoptera; family Kateretidae; genus Brachypterus; species Brachypterus glaber. The sequence goes on along the minus strand of OY294045.1, from coordinate 84,376,841 downwards.
ACTCCTTGGGACGACGTCATAGCTATTCTTGCAGGCATTAACGGATGGTGCAGGAACAACGTTGTTCCATTCACAGAAAACTCACAAAATGTTTTCCCCAATGAAAAATCCCAGTATTTTGGTTATTTGAAAAAAGCATTGCTTACAGTATACCATACTTTAATATGAATTTATTATTATTATTATTTTGTTTTAAAAGATAATGTAATTAAAATCAAAAGAAAAATATATTGTTTTAAATAGAATATCTGAACGCACTTTCAACATTAGCTCTAAATATACATGTAATTTACAGCAACAATGTGATTACTGCCAAAACGATTTGTTCCACGCAAAACATTTAGCTTGCATAGCTGCCGTTTCTTAAAAATAACCGTATATGTATATGTATAAATCGGGTAATAAAACTCAGTGCACTAACTACAGGCCTATATCCATCATAAATAATTTTGGAAAAATTTTTGAAGTTTGTCTGAAAACCAGACTTGTAAATTTCTTGGAAAAACATAAGTTAATATCGAACTATCAATACGGTTTCAGATCTGGATTAAGCACCGAACATGCAGTCAATAATTTTATCGACTTTTTAACCAAAAATATGAATATAAATAAAAAATGTTTGGCTGTATTTTTGGACTTGCAAAAGGCTTTTGATACAGTCCCGTATGATCTACTTTTAACTTTTTTAGAAAAATGTGGTATAAGGGGTAGGGTTTTAAATCTAATTAAAAATTATTTAAAGAACAGAATTCAATTTGTTAAAATTGGCAATACCCTTAGCGACCCATGCACTATGAAGATGACCAGCCAAATATTGCAAGTCTGAAAATACACCAAACAGCGTGTAATTTTAATAACTGTAACTGTAACATAATAAATAAAGTCAACAAAATAAAATATCTTGGGGTAACAGTGGATCAGCATATTAGATGGGATGAACACATAAAAGACTTAAATAAAAAACTCCGTTTTGTCCGGCACAAACTTTATATTTTAAGAGATATCCTCAATAGAAAAACCCTTAGGCTAGTTTATTTATCATTAGTAGAATCTTTATTAAGGTACTGCATAAGTATATGGGGAGGTATATATCAGTGTCACATAAAATCATTAGAAACATTACAAAATTCAATAATTAAAATAATTTTAAGAAAGCCATACACACATCCGACGGATGAACTATATAACGAAATGCAAGTTTTTAAGGTAAGAAACCTTTTTGCATACAAATGCCTAATTTGGAATTTTCATAGTCTTGTAGCAGATAGGCCACTTTATACTAGAGCCAGTCATAAGTTAATTGGCAATCTTCCTCTTTTAAAAAAAACTCATATACAAAAATATATGAACTTCATGAAAATTAAATTTTGGATTGTTATACCTACACACATAAAACAAATAAATAATTTAAAAAGGTTTAAAACTATATTGAAGACTTTTATTCTGCAAGACCAGAATTGTTTTTGTCATTTATTTTATAATTACCAGTAAAATATATTTTTTCCCCTGAGCTCCTACTTTATTCAAAGTCTCATCTTTCGCGCGCCACACACACACACACACCTTTCTCTCTCTCTCTCTCACTCTCTCTTCCCTGTTCTGAAATTTCAAAATAATTTTAATTTTAATATAAAAATGCTTTATTGACATTAATTTAATTTAATTATAAATAAAAGAATGAGCCAGCAAAACAAGCAGATTCTGCTAGCAGACATTGCTTAGGCTGAACTCATTCAAACAAATTTTTACCATCTAGAATCATTCACATTAAAAGAATTTATACTTAATTTATACTTAATTTTTTTTAGTTTTGAAAAAAAAAAAAACAAATATTTTTTTTTGTTGAAAAAAAAATATATCTTATTTATTGGGCCTTTTTTGGGAGCCTGGTACTTTGTTTCCAAATTTAGGTCAAAAAACTATTAAAGTCAAGATTTTTTATATTTTTGAAAGATTCCGAAAATATGTACATTGGTTCACCCAGTCCAGTCAAATAATCGGTTGAAAATTGCAAAAAATTCACACGGGTTAATATTTTAAAGGATAGTAGTGGATGGTAACAAAACACTCCTGTCAGTATTTCAAAGAATGATTTGCGTAAGGTATGTCCTCTATCTTGAATTTTAGGGTTGAGTGCTGTTATGTCGGTAAATATGCATATTACGATAAAAATGCATATTAACAATTTTGTTAATGAGGTAACTTTCAACAATTTTTGTTTGGTTAATTTTTTATTATATTAATAACAATCGAGTTATAAACCAAAATAGCTATGTTGGAGGTGAAATTGGTTTTTTCGATTTTTCAGCCAAATTATTTATCGGAGGATTATTGGCAAACTTGTAGCTCTAAAAATTCTCTATAAGTTTAATTATATTATGAATTTTCATAAGTATTTTGTTACGGTTACAGAGGGCGCAACACGTAAATACCTACAGAACCGCACTCGCCCCTGAAACTGAAGATAGCGGACACCTCTTACCCAAATCACCAGGTAAAAAACTAACAGGAGTGTTATGTTACCAACCACAACTACCTTTTAAAACATCTGCCCGTGTGCATTTTTTTCAATTTCAACATAGGAATTTATCATACATACATACCTCTTGATGTTCATTTTAGATGGCTTTTTCTTGAAATTATTGGTAGGGGAAAGTAGGGTAACCGTGCGCAAAGGGTAACCGTGCTCAATGGGTAACCGTGCGCTTAACCGAAAATTAATATTGCGCGGTATTCTGAGACATATATGACATCAATGCTTGAGGGGCGTGTCTAACAATTCGCTATATCCAAGAACAGCGGCTCATATATGGCAGTTTTTTACAATATTTGAGTATGTCTGTATCGATGTTTGTTGTTTTACTATTCACGTGTACGAAATAGGATGGTAAGTTCATAATTCCTAACCGATTATTCTAAAAAACAAGTTTTTTAAGTTAAAACCCTTCTATTAATTACATGTTACGTATAACTAAAAAGTAGAAAACAAGATATTTATAAAAAATTTCAAAAACCCGATGTTTGAAAGAAGGATTTTAGCATATTCTTTAAACGAACAAAAATCCCAAAACCTTTCATTTAAAAAATAGTTTTTGAAAACCTGTATAAATATCTTGGGTTTAATAAATGTTTTTGCATTATTTTCTATTTTTATCGTTTGTGCATAATTGCCCAACACGTGTGCACCATTTCCGCATTGTGCGCAAATGCTCTTTTATACATTTACTTTTTTTTTGATTATAGTAAAATCTACCTAAATGTTGACGATACTCGTTGATAATCTGTTAAGTAAGGCTTATTTTTCCACTAACAAAATTTCTTTAATATTCATAAGGTCCCAATCATATTAAGTTTTGCTTAAGGGCGCACCATTCCCCCACTTTCCCCTACTTCACATACGGCTTTCTTTGTATTCTGGGCATATGAATTTCCCTAATAACGCACGTTTGTTATGCGTGCTTGGTTTAATCAGGCCTCAGGGAGTAATGAAATCAGAGGCAATGTTACATTTACATCAAGAATGTCAAAGAGTTTTCCGTTGGTTTAGGACAGAGTTATTAGGCGGATAAAAATCTAATTTTTGCAAAAGGAGCATAATCCAATAGGGAAAATGGAAGTTTTGGTAATTCCTAATGTAATTTATTATAATCGACTTTTGAGTTTATACTATCGTTATCTTATAGTATATTAAAGTACTAGTTTCATAACATACGTTTTCAGCGCACGAGTACAAGTTTAGAAAACGAGCCGCTTGCGGTGAGTTTTCCAAAGTAATAGTGCACTAAAAACGTGTTATGAAATGAGTGCTTTATACAATTTTTTCTATTTTGCTCTAAAATTTTAAAAAACTTACATTTAAATTGATGACTGATTTAGGGATTTTTGTTTCGAATTGGCATTACAGTTTTCGCCATGTTTAAAATTCTAAGAACGAATATTATTTTGATATATTTTATAGTCATTTCTTCTCATTTCCACTGCAAGTAACCAAGCCACAATTTTAACACAGTAAAACATAACCTAAACACAAAATTTTGTAGAAAATTAAACTTTAAACCGACGTTCACAATTGCACGGAAAACGTCAAGAGATAGGCTTTTGTCTGTTGTCAACCCAAAAGAAAAAAAAGTAGAGACCTCTTATGGGCCTATAAGAACACGCAAAATGCGTGTGATTATGGGCTTATAAGCTACTCTTATAAATAAGAGTCGCAAAATAGAAAAAGATCTTTAAATATATATATCATATATATTATATATACCGGGTGTTACAAGACCAAGGTACACTCTCCTTTTTTTCTTTATTTTAAAAGTTAGAGATTCCAAATTTGGAAGATCTCTTATTGTCATAAAACGTCAACTTTAAACAAAAAGTACATTTATATCATTTCCGGTTCAATCGGAAATGACACCAACTTTCGATTTTTAAATGGGACACCCCATATATTTTTACATATTTCAAGTCTACGCTTCATTCTGAGAATGACATAAGAAAAGTGACGTTTTAAATCTTAAAGTTGTTTTCATTTAATTTTTATTTTTTATCATAGGTAGGCCATGATTACTTAAAATTACTCGAAATTATCTAAGTAACCCTAGAAAAATACATTTACGCTGAAAATTCCATTTATAACTTAGTTGCACCTTGGTGTTGTAACACCCGGTATATGTTATACCAGTACACAATGTAAAACTTTAAAATTAGAGAGTGATATTTGGATTAAATACAGGGTGTTTGCAGTCTTTTGGCATATAACAAAGGGAATGATTCTACATCACCAAACATGAAACCAGGAACATAGGTCCGAAAAAAAAAACCCTAAGAGAGTTACGACGAAAAAGTCCAAACGAAGAATACTTTTTTGCTTAACTTAAATGAAGAATTGCCCTGCAGAAATGGAATTGAAATGGAGGCAGTCTTTTTGGATGTTTTTTGAGAAGATTAGCCATTAGAAGTGAAGAGTATCCATCAAAATTTATTGTGTTATAACTGTCTAATATAGTGTAAAATACCTATAAAAATAAGTCCTAGAACGACAATAAACCATTACAATTACAATTACAATTACAATTAAAATTTTATTGGTGATTGTTTTTTGTTTCCCATTCAATATGTCTATCTTCAAAGGACCAAAGCTCCCTTATGGCTTATTTTCGGACATATTTTCCTTAGTTGGTTTTTCAAGTTTCGTAGAATTATGCCTTTTATTTAATGCGAAACGACTACAAACACCGTGTATAGAGAACAACACAAGTATAATAATAATAAAGCATTTATTCCGGCATATAAGCCATATCACATAGGAATATTAGAAAAAAAAAATAAAAATAAAACATACACAAAAATATATACATAAAAAAAAGGTTGGGTTTACAGTCATTATAACAAAAAACAAAGACGTCGCCAACTTCCAAAAATAGTAGAGGTCCAGAAAACATCTGATGACACTACAGCTCTTAACAGATTGTTCTGGGTGCAGGAAAGGCGCTCTACAAAGCTGGCAAGCTTTTTTCTCCGAAGAGCGTCCAAGGTGTTAATTCGGGCTGTAGCAAACATTTCAGAGGCACTATTATACCGCGGAAGTCTGTGAATAATGCGATAGGCATTATTATAGCAAACGCGTAACGTACGCCAAGAAGCCACAGTGTGGTTGCACCAGAGTTTTCCTGAGTACAGGTCGTAACAGAAAGTCTTGAACAAAAGGTTTTTAACTTCTACAGAACACTTGCTGAATTTTCTTGCGATCATATTAGCACGAACACACAAGTTTTTATAGTGACGTTGAATTTCAGAGTTATCACACAGTGTATTGTCTATTATATGACCGAGATATTTAAGACTAGATACCTGCTCGATAGGGGTATTATTAAGGGAAATTGAGGGAACAATCAGATGCCTATACACTGGGGGTTTAAAAACCATTAGTTTACTTTTGTCCGTGTTGTATTTAAGAAATGTTTTTAACGCGAATTCTTCACACCTACGAAGAAGTAACCGGAGGCCTTCTAAAGAAGGACATAGTAGCACCATGTCATCCGCATATGAAATACAGTTAACTTTGATACTACCACAGAAACAACCAGCGGCAACTGTCAACAGGATATAGTGAAGTTCGTCAATATACGCATTGAAAAAATCAGGAGCTAGAAGGCTTCCTTGGCGTACACCATTTCGCAGTAAGAAGCTAGAAGATTTGGTAGAACCCCACAGGATGAAGGCAGTCGCATTGAAGTTCCAGTTCTGAATCAGTCGGCATATGTAGCAGGGTACTTTCCGTTTCAAGAGAGCTTTTATTAAGGTAGGGTGATGAACTCTGTCAAAAGCCTTACTCAAATCCAAGAATAAAGCATACACTGGAGTGTTTTTCCTTATATTGTGGCTGACAGTTTCTTTCAGAAGGTAGATAGCTTCAGCAGTCCCCACATTGCTTTTAAACCCGAACTGGTTATCAGAGGTTTTTAGGCAATTCTTACATCTGCTAAGAATAACAAGTTCAAGGACTTTAGAAAGAGACGTTGATATGGCGATAGGGCGATAGTTAGAAGAGTCAGATATGTTGCCGCTTTTGTTTTTGACAATCGGTATGATAATGCTCTTCGTTAGTGACGGGGGAGTTATGCCATGGGATAACATGCCCGAAAAACACATGGATAGAATAGGATATAAAGCTTCATGCGCATATATAATATATTCCGGAGAAAGGCCATCCCAACCAGCAGCCTTTCCACGCTTAAGCTGAGATATGGCAAGTTTAACATCGTTTGAGTATAAAATAGTCTGTGTATATTCCTTCTTTAAAGGTTAATAAGTTTTAAACTATCATTATAAATCAAATCCACTTCTCTATAGGGTCACAAAGTTCCAAGTAATATTAGATAAGGGAGTAGCGACGTGTATAGTGTGTTTAATCATTGATATATAATTTGTGAAATGTTTATCTAGAAGTTCTTTAATGAGTAGAGTACGCGCAGCTTATAATATTAATAATAAAAAAATAAATGATAGTTAACAATGCAAAAAAAACTATTTTATTCTAGTTTGTTAAAATCATTATTTTAAATGAAGGAATATTTCAAGTTTGTCGAAGAAACAAAAAGATCAATTTTTATATATCTATAAATAGAAAATTAAATGTGGATATACTTAACAGACATTTATTCGATCAAATAGCTGCCTATTTCAGTTGAGTCCGGATTTTTATGTTTGTCCATTATATGGCACATTAAATTTATATAACACACAGAGAAATTATTACTAAAAGTACTTAATATTCAGATCAAGTGACTCAAAAGTAAGCAAGCAAGTAAGTACTTAATTAAATGTTTAGCTTAATTGAAAATGAATGTGTATCTTTCTTAGACCAAGCGGTTAACACTTGAATCAAGTAGTGCTTGATTCAAGTAATAAAATTTCTTGTATTGAGTTTAAAAGAAACTTGAATGAAAGATGGCAAACCGATATTTAAATTACTTAAAATAATATAAATAGTACTTCTACTAGTTTCTTGGAAGCAAATACTTATTGAACTTAAAACAACTATTCAGTTTTTTAATTTTATTTAAATTTGTTTATATCAACCATTTTTATGCTTAAAACAATTATCAAAAATGTTTGAATACTTTAAATATTTGTTCTCTGCGTGTATATTTAAAAAGTGTTGGGTTTTTTATATAGGGGCAAAAAATAAAACTTTTTCGAATTTATCTTTATCTTTTTTATTTTTAAGGTTGTTCGCTAGCTCGTTATACAAAAAGTGGTGCTTTTAGATACAATTGACACTTAGTACCACTAAGAGTGCATATTTTTTACATTTCCGACATTCTAGACCTTCCTGAGTCGAAATCAGTAACAAAAAAAAGTATGTCTGTCTGTAGACTATAACTACTATTGGATTTTATTAATTTAGTACTTAAATAAAAAAAATTAAACTGCTCAAAAAATGTTTCAAGTTATTTTTTCCTAAATTACATTGGTTTTGAGATATTGGCGTTTAAAGCAGTAGAATGTTTTTTTTAGTATAACTCACTTATTTATTATCCAATTAAAAATATATATATATATATATATATATATATATATATATATATTCTTATGGCGTACAAGGTGAGCTCCTCCCATGCTAAAGTTGCGGCTAAAGTGGGCTCCGCGGCAAGGTGAGCTCCGATACACGGAGCCCACTTTGCCAAACGCTAAAAATATCGCCAAACATCTTATTTTAAGGTGTAGATTCATTCTCTAAAGTTTCAGCTGGACTCCATTTTGGTCGCTATCATGAATATGTATACTTTTTTAGTTTGCGTGTATATTATTAGATGGCGGCAATTGTAAACCTTAATATACAGCTTTGGATACCTTCAGCGGTCAACCTGGAATCCACTACGCTTGGCAATGCAGCATATGTATATTTTATACACCTAGCGGTTATGGTAAACTCATATAAATAAAAGTGAATCTTTGACGGCTTATAATAATGCAACAAGAAAACAACACTCTATTTTATTTGCCTAAACTAGTAATATGAAAATACGGATCATTTATTTTGCTATTTAGTGCATCATTGTGTTCTCGGGTGGGATCATTGAGTTCTCGGATGGGATAATTGAGTTCTCGGATGGGATCATTGAGTTCTCGGCTCGGCTCGGAGGAAAAAAACTATTTTATATAATAGGCTGACTGAAATTATTGTTTATTACTTGCAAAAAGTATTACATAAGCATGGAGAGCCCCAAATAAGCTTTTATAAACCAAGAATTGAGATCCCAGTAACTTTGAATACCTATAGCAAATAAGTTGGGCTCCTTAGTCACGTGGTTGATATATATCTTTCGAAAATATATTGAATACCTATCTAAATACCTTTAGCAGATAAGTTGGGCTCCTTAGTCACGTGGTTAATGTATATCTTTGGAAAATCTATTGCTCTAGCGTTTAAGTTGAGCTCCATGGAGCTTGATCTAGCGATGCATCGACATTCTCTTTTTAGTCACGTGACTATTGCAATGGTTCTCTGTTATTTGTTGTTAAATTGTCTAAGAACGTAAAGAAATTTTTTAAATATGTCGAAAAGAAGTAAGAGAATATTGCTTTTGGCCACAAGTCAAGCTTCCAGATGTAAGTATTAAAAAGTTACTATATATTTTAAATCAAATACGAAGTAAATAAATAAATATTGAGCAAAATTATAATTATCTACATAATATTATTACAACATAGAGTAGAAAAAAGCGGGAGAAGGAGGTTCAAGGTCACGGTTCGGCTAAAAATCGGATATTGATACTTGATTTCTGATTGTTTTTTTATTAAAAAAGTAAAATAATGCAATTACTTTCCCCTAGGAAAACCTTTTCATTGTTTTTTTACGTTTCTGGAAGTTTTATATCCAAAAAAGATGATTATGTCAAATAAAAAAATCGCGTGTCGGTCTGTATGTTGGTCTGTCTATTTGTCTGGGGACTTTGTTACCACGATCACTCGCGGACATTTTGAGCTATAGACTTCTTTGGCCCATAGCACAATGGGCCAGCACATAATAAAACAGGGACACAATTCTTAATTTTTGCATACGACTATTTTCAATACCGCTGATTTTAAATAAAAAAACAAAAAAATTAAAAAAAAAGTCGCGCCCGTAGGATGGTCAAAAAATTTATTTCGTTTTGATCTTTCTAAAAATGTATCAAATGCTTCCTTTGATTACGTTGATGTAGCAATGTCCATAACTTAAAAATTCAAAATGGCGTAGTCAATATGACGAATCGCGTGTCGGTCTGTCTGTTGGTCTGTCTGTGTGTCCGGGAACTTTGTAACCACGATCAAGTGAGAACTCCTTGGGCTAAAAACTTCAAATTTGCAATTTCAAAATTTTATACTTATAAAGATATGATCAAACTTAAAACTACATTTAATACCCTGTTTTCATAAACATCTGTATTTTAAGATACACTGCCGGATAATAAATTCGGGACACCTAAAAAATTGCCATTTTTTAAATTCAAATGTTCGAAAACTACTTAATGCTTTTGACTGATTCTTTTTTTGTTTTAACGCTTAAACATTTGATAATTTTGTTTGTAGTAAGAATGATTAAAAAAAAGTATTTTTGTTTTGTTTTTAAAAACCTTTCAAATAAATACAATAAACGCCATTGTTCGAATCAGCCAGAAATCACAAAAGTCGTCCGCCATTTTGACCAAAATTTTTTAATATATGGCACAGAAAACCCCCAGATACCGATTTTGGTTCGAATTGGCAATTAATGACACAAATCATCCGCCATGTTGATGCCGCCATTTTGATTTTTTTGTAATTATGACAAAAAATTCGTAATCTACTACCCCGAAAAACCCCTGATACCGATTTTGGTTCGAATCGGCCAGAAATCACAAAAGTCGTCCTCCATATTGGCGCCGCCATTTTGATTTTTTTAATCTTAACAAAAAATTGGTAATCTATGACCCCGAAAACCCCCTGATACCGATTTTGATTCGAATCGGCCAGAAATTACAAAAGTCGTCCGCCATATTGGCGCCGCCATTTTGATTTTTTATTTTGACCAAAAATTCGTAATCTACGACCCCGAAAACCCCCTGATACCGATTTTGGTTCGAATCGGCCAGAAATTACAAAAGTCGTCCACCATATTGGCGCCGCCATTTTGATTTTATTAATTTTAACAATAAATTCGTAATTCACGACCCCGAAAACCCCCTGATACCGATTTTGGTTCAAATCGGCCAGAAATCATAAAAGTCGTCCGCCATATTGGCTTAAAAATGCCAAATAAAGGGCGATTTTGTGAGGCCATTCAGTGCAGGTGGGGCCACGTAACATCTATCAAATCCCCACAAAAAAAAAAATTTTGGCGCCCCCGCCGTCGTCCCCATATCAAATAAACGTTATTAAAAATACCAAATAAAGGGCGACTTTGTGCGGCCATTCTTAGACAAGTTCGTATTTGAGCAAAATCGGTTGGGGAAGGGGAGTAAAAGGGGAGGTTATATTTTTTTGTTCGTATTTTTTATTATTAACAATAGAAGAAAAATTTAAATAAAACTACAAAAAATATGTCATTATCATTTTTTGGTTATAATTTTTGTCATTACCTCTCTCTCCCCAAAATGTACCATAATGTTTCTGGACATAATCTATTTTATAAGAAAGTATTCTCGCTCATTCGAGACGGCTCACAGTAACCCAAAAGTCTTCAGTCGTAAATTTGACTATCTGGGATTTGAAACCCATTTGTCAAAAATGAGAAACGCTAATCTCGATCATTTCAGACTAAACATATTGCTGCTCACCGTCGCCCTAATCAATATTTTATTTAAAAAAACATGACAACACCGCAAGGAGCCCAGGTTGCTTAAAATACCCAATACACGGAGCCTGCTTTGCCGATAGGTATGGTAATACACGTCAAAGGAGCTCAACCTAACCTCTACATGTATGGGATCCCGTCTTGTACTTTATGTGTATAGTGGTATACACGAAATATACACAAGGACTCCACCTTTCACTCTATGTATAACGGAGCTCACCTTAACCGCTATCTGAGTATATATATATATATATATATATATATATATATATATATATATATATATATATATATATATTTCAAATATAAAGCCCTTTGTAAGCCCTATAAAAATGTAACATACAGTTTGTTGCTAGAATATAACGTTTTGGAGACAGACTTTTAAAGTTTAATAAGTTATACAACACGCAGTGTATTAACGGTTGCCTATTCAAACAACTTCTCTCTTCATAATAATGACAATGTTTTGATAAGGTGCTTGCAACTGTTCATTTAGTTTTAATTATAATAAAAATTCAAACCATCACTGTTTGTCTTATCGTTAACTACATAAAAATCCACCGTAAAATTTTATTAGCTTCCAAATATTCTTTGGAAAATTGGCCCTCTATCTCGCACGCAACTCAATAAAACTAAATCGCTTAAATCTTGTCGTGCCGAAATTTTGGAATAGTCACGTTTGGCAAATATTATACCCGAGATACCAGTTGACATGGAGATCCCAAACCAAACTACACCTGGATGCTTACTTTGCTTTTTTTTTACCTGATACCATGATACTAAACTATTATTGATAAATGGAGAGTACAAAAAGCCCGGAGAAAAAAGTTTTTGAATAATTATGCATCATTATGTATGGCCATGTCTGGATTTTGACCATGTATGAATTTTGAGGTACTCTAAGTACCCCCGTTTTACCCCACTGCCCCTAATTATGCATGTCACATGTCACGCAGACGTAATATTTATAATTTTGGCGAAGGCGCATCTACTTGATCGTGGGAGTAATTTTTATTCACAACCATTTAGTAATTGGCTAATAACATATATACATAAAAGTAGGAAAATTAATTATTATTAACTGCAACTTTCCAAAAAGTTAGAAATACCTAATTTCCCTCCCTTGGTCGGGAAGGCTCTTGTAGCTAACTTCACGTTTGTCACTTGTCAAAAACTTGAATTTATCGACCTGAATTTTATGACAAAACAGTTTCAAATGCACTTATTTCTTTATTTATTCATTTATTTATTTTTATAAAATAACATCACATATAAATTTATATTTTTTTTTGCATTTATAAAAAATATAGAAAAATGAATTACAGTATAAGGCACCAAACTTGATATAACAAACAACCAAAAATAGTTTTGAAGTAAGATAAATTCAAGAATATTATTTACCTTGGTGGCCAATCATTTGTCGTATTTCTTTGGTGTACCCCTACTATAATCAAAATTATCATTAAGCTTTAGGTAGTGTGTATATTTAAATTTTCTGATTTTCTTCGTATTTTACACGGAAAACTATAAATAAATAGTCTATTTATTAATTTAATCATGTCTCAATAAAAGTCTGCTGTCACAAAACAAAACAAACGCACTCAAAAATAAAAACAGGTGCTGCCCTCTATCGCTAAAATTTATTAGTTGATTTCTATTTATTATTCTATATTCAAAAAGCAACATTTGTAACAAACTTCACTGCAACTAAACTTTTCAATATGGCTTCAAAATTCAAAAAGTTTTTGTAGTGGGAAAGAAGGCAAATAATTGTAAATAAAACAGGTATGGTTGTGAAAAATAGTATACAAACCTCGGTGGAAAATTTCGTTTTTCCTTTGGGAATTAAGGAGCGCCTATGTGCAGCTCATTATGCAACGTTTTGACAAACTGCGCATGCGCGGTTTTCAATGTGTTATTTTACATAAAAACATTTTTTACAAAAAAAAAACACTAAACAGACGCCAAACCAACGTTAACGTAACCCAAGGCCCAAAGCCCAAACCAAGAAAAAACCAAAACAAACTCTTGCACAGAGAGCTGCAGTGTAGATCTCCTTACAGGTTAATAAAATACCCGAGTGCCAAATAAGTAGTTATGCAATAGTGGTTTTAGAACAATTCGCAATATTGCGAATTGTCAAGGTCACGGTTGAGGTCATTGACCTATGCGAAACCAAGGGGTCAGTAGCCTTTCAGGTCATTGACCTGTGCGAAACCCAGGGAGGGTGAATGACCTCGCGGATAAAAAGGGGTATGCAAAAAGTGGGGCAATTAACCCATGCAAATTTAGTTTGCAATAATTTTTATTGCAAACTTTTTTTGCAAATTTTTGCAAATTTTTAAAAAGTGGTGGGGGGGAGTTTTTCGACTATGCAATTTTGATTTGCAATAATTTCTTGCAATTTTTTTTGCAATCTTTTTTCGCAAATTCTTAAAAATGGCGGAGGCGCATTTTTAATTCATGCAAATTTTCTTTGCAATAATTTTTTGCAATTTCTTTTCGCAAACTTTTTCGAAAAATTTTCAAAATGGAGCAGAGGCATTTATGAGCCATGCAAATATTATTTGCATTAATATGGAGCATTTTTTGAACAATGCAAATATTATTTGCATTAATATGGACAATTAATTTTGCATAAACTTTTTTTTACTTAGTATAATTGAGATCTAAATTAGGTCATTAAGCTTTGCAAGAATTGCAAGGGTAGACGATTTGCAAATGCAAATAACATGTTTCCAAAAATACTTTTTCTCTAACTCTTTGATTAAATTTTTTATATAATTCCCACGCATTGCGTATGCGTCTAGCCATTATCATTGAATAAATTAAATCCCCGAAAAAAAAATCAAATAATCTCAAAGCTAATTAACATATATATCACCACACATTTTTAGGTATTACCATTAAATAAACCCTCTACCCAAATTTTATTAATCTCACCGCTAATTTAAAAAATAAATGATTTTTTTCCATATCTCTTTGAATAAATTATTTTCTTTTTTAATGACGACGCATTCTCAGACATATCTAGCAAGTATCATTGAATAAATTAAATCCCCCGAAAATCAAATAATCTCAAAGCTAATTAGCATATATATTACCACACATTCTTAGATATATCTAGCAATGGTCATTAAATAAATTGTCTACCCAAATTCTATTATTCTCACAGCTAGTTTAAAAAATCTTGATTTTTTACATATCGCGTCTAGTAGGTATCATTGAATAAATTAAATATCTAAATTGTAATAGTCCACCTGAGAAAAACATGTTTTTTTTAATGTCACCGCTATATAAAAACTAACCTTTGAATAAATTAATTTTTTCATTTTCGTTTACATTCCTAAGTATGCGTACTGATTAAATTAACCATTTAAATTCTTTTCTCTTAGACTTGTTTAAACGTACAAATATCAACTGATTTTTTAACCCTTCCCACGGCTATCAAAAAATACCTGTTCATAAAAATCGTATAAAGTTTAAGTATACTTTATTTAAACATTTATAGACTAAACACTATTCGATAAAAATGTTACAAGAAGATTCTGGCAGCGAAGATGAGGGTTTTGACAGCGCAGAAGATAATTTAAATGATGATCGAGATCTGCTCTTGCGTCCGGGTAGATTTCTTCGCAATTTGATTTTTGATGAAAACGGTCATTTGCATATTGAGACAGACGATTCGGGGTTAAGTGATTCTGACGAATCCGAAGAACCATCGGACGAGGATTGGTTCTCTTCAGATGATGAAATGGATTTTTTCGAAGAAATGGATTCGGATTCGGATAGAGAAGATTAAATAATTATAAATATATTTTTTTAGTTTTTATTTAAATAAAAGTTATTTTAAAAATTATTTTATTTTTTTATTAACAAAAATATAATAACTTTAAACGAATGTTTTATAAAAGTACAAAAATTATAAATATTTTTAATAAACATATCTATTGTATTTTGTCTAAGCCTAGTAAAAATTAAAAAAAGAACTAATTTTTTAACATATATTTATTTATAAAATACTTAAAAGATAGCAAAAAGAAAAAATATTAAAAAAAACATCAAATATTTAAAGATTTAAAAGTTTGTTGATATGATTCATAATCATACCGCAAAAGAGGTTTATAATACATTAGCATCTCAAGTAATGCTCTTTTAAATGCATAATATCTTTCAGTTGAAGAGAGACTTTCAATATAACTTATAATATCCGATCCAATATAATTCCAAATAATGTCTGTATAGTATTGCAAAAAATTCAAATTTTCTAATTTTTGTATCTCAAAGTTAATTAAATGTTTAGTCTGGAAAAGTGTATAAATTGTATCTATTGCTAATACTATATATCCACTTTTTGATGTAATTGTACAAATTTTTATATTAGTTTTTGGCATAATACTTATTTTTAAACATATATTGTCGGATATTGTAATATTAAAGTTTTCTTCGAGTTGCATTTTTTCAGTTATTTCTTTTTCTTGTAACAAAATCTTTTGCCATTCCTCAACTGTTAAATATATAAAAAATCCATTGCCATTAATAGAAATAATAGTTCGCATTTCCATACGTGGTATCAATCCGACAGTTATATTCTTTGAATGAGATGGAGTTAGAGGTAGAGTTAAAGATAACAATAAAACTGCAACAAAAATAATATATAAATATATATCAAGCTTTTTAATATTGTTCTAAAAAAAAATTAAAAAAAGGGATCATTAAAAAATAAATAAATAAAACTTACATTCTTTATTTTGTCCAGACATTTTTTAAACAAATAACAAACAAGTTTATCACAGTCAAACACAATATTTTTTAAATATATATATTATTTAATAAACTCTCGTATTGTTACTACGAATAGACTACTAGCTTAAATTAAAAAAAAACTTATATTTATACTTTTTTCCCTACCTTTTCCTACTTTTTTCTTTAGATTAGTTTTTTTTTGTAAAAAATTTTAATAGTTTAAAAATCGCATATGTTACTTTTTTTTAATATATTATTTTTTAATACTAAGTTAAAATGTATTTATCATTTTAATACACCAATAATACAAAATCCTAATGCATATTATTACAAAAATATTATTTTTTTTGTATTTTTAAATTCATTTTTTATTTCAGTAAAAAAATAAATAAATAATTATTTTCAGTTTGATACAACACATATCATTAGGTATTCTTAAATTGTATATCTTTCTCTTTCTACTGAAACCATATCATAAGAGTGGAAAAGCAGGTAAGGACTTGTTTAACTCGAATATAATTGGTTCGAAGCCTGCTATTATATTCTATCTCTTTTATTTTTAAAATTTAATTTATAACCCCTCCCTTTTTCTTTCAAATAAAAACGTTGTGAGAAAAATTATCATGTTAGTATATAGCTATATTCGACAAAAGTTTATTATTCGAAAAACTTTGTTGTTTTTTTTAATTGTTTATAAATTAAAAAAAATTAAACTTTAAAAATGAAACGTGTGTTAAAGCAACGGTACCTCGAAGAAAGTTTGAAATGGTCGCCGATTGCTAGTGCTTTTCAAAATAGAGTTTGTGTTGGTCGGATACAAAATACGTTTTTCCGACAACCAGATGAATTTCTAAGTGCCGGTTCTCCAGTTGCTTTAGCAAAGGTGCAAGAATGCTTGCAAAAGCTAGTAACTGTGAGAGCCAACATAGACTTTAAATGTTCCTTTGTGATTAAAAAAGGAGATGAGGAATCAATTGAAGATTTTTATTTCAACACCAATATGAAAACCCTCAACGAATCCTCAGACTTGAATATGTGGTATGAAGAAGGACAGCAGCATATCCTGGGGAAGATTGAGGAATTTCAGCTGAAAGAATCTGGTAAGGCGCTTTATAATATCCATTACATTCAAATTAATATCAGCAAATTTGACCCGTTAAATTCTGGGTCATCTTACATTAATTTACCTAGATGGGTTAAAAATACTCACTCGGTAATTAACGTAAAAAATAAAAATGATGAATATTGTTTTGCTTATTGTCTTATGGTGGCTATATTTCCTGCGACAACACATAAAGATTTACCCAGCAGTTACCCCCGCAATTTTTTACAACTTTTTAATTTTAGAAATATTGATTTTCCAGTTAAATTAACTGATATTTCTAAATTTGAAAAGCAAAATCCAATTTCTATTAATGTGTATGGCATAGAAAATAATAAAATTTGTGGACCTCTTCATTACACAGACAATAAAAAAGATATACATATAAACCTACTATATATTTCAAATGGCGAAACTGGACATTATACATATATTTGCGACTTAGGAAAGCTATGTTTTGCCCAGTTGAATAAAAGTAAAGTAAAAAAATTTATTTGCGATAGGTGTCTTTCATATTTTCACACGAAAGATTTAATTGAAAACCATTCAAAATTATGTGTAAACTTCAAAACTGTTATGATCGATTTACCAAAAGAAGGCGAAAATACTTTAAATTTTAAAGATTTTCATCACAAACAGATGGTACCTTTTGTAGTATATGCTGATTTTGAAAGTTTTTGCATACCCATAGATCATGCAGAACCAAATCCAAATTGTTCATACACTTATGACTATCAATTACATGAACCGTACTCAGTAGCTTGTCAAATAGTTTGTAACTATGACAGTAATTTAAATTCATTTTTTTCATATACAGGTAAAGATTGCGCTAAAGATTTTTTAAACAGAATCAATGCGCTGGCAAAAATGGTGTCTAATATTTTTCAAAACATAAATAGAATAATTATGTCAGAGCAGGATGAAGAAAATTTCCGAGATGCTGAAACATGCTATTTATGTTTAAAACCATTTACAGTGCAAGATTTTAAAGTACGTGATCATTGCCATTATGGAAAGCCCAATATCCCCAATTATCGGGGTGCTGCACATAATAGTTGCAATTTAAATTTAAAAAAACCTCCATATATTCCCGTTTATTTCCATAATGGCAGTAATTTTGATTTTAACTTTTTAATTAAGCATTTAGGTTATGACGAGTCTAAAATTAATATAATTCCTATTAATAATGAAAAATATTTGGCTTTTTCTAAGGAAATGGAGGGTATGACAGTAAGATTTTTAGACTCATTTAAATTTTTACAAAGTTCATTAGACGAGCTAGTGAGTACGTTAAATGATGAAGATTTTATACTTACCAAACAAAACTTTTCTCAGAATGCAGCCTTTAACCTTATGCGTAAAAAGGGAATATTCCCATATGATTACGTACAAGGTTATGACAATTTAAATGAAAATGAAATCCCGCCAAAAAACAAATTTTATAATAAATTAAAGGATGAATATATCTCTGATAGTGATTATTTGCATGTGAAACAAGTATGGAATTATTTCAAAATTAAAACTTTAGGGGAATATTCTGAATTATATTTGCAATCTGATGTATTACTATTGGCAGACGTCTTTGAAAAGTTTAGAAAAGTTTGTTTTAAAACTTATGAAATGGATGTTTGCCATTATTATACAATACCCTCTTTTTGTTTCTCGGCTATGCTAAAAACTACAAATGTTAATCTCGAACTGTTAACCGATATTGATATGTTGCTTTTTTTTGAAAGCTCTATTCGTGGTGGGCTTGTGCAGGTATCAAAAAGATTTTCAGAATCAAATAATATTTATCAAAAAGATTATGATAGTAATAAACTTGAAAATTATTTAATATATTTAGACGTTGTTAATTTATATGGATATGCAATGAGGTCTAAATTACCATGTGGCGATTTTAAGTGGTTATCTGATAATGAAATATCCGAATTAAAAAATAATATTGCAACTTATGATACATCTAGTGACATAGGTTATATATTAGAAGTGGATATTTCTTATCCTGATAATATTCATGACGATCATTC
>OY294045.1:84328973-84357446 GCA_958510825.1 Brachypterus glaber | reverse complement strand
AAAAAAAAATAAGTAGATAAACATAAATCTAATAATAATACCTAACTATCTAATACAATAAATTAAATATATTTGGTGGTATTTACAATTATTTTCTTTGTATGAAACTAATACCTGATAAGGCGCTTTATAATATCCATTTCCTTTAACTTATTATAAATAAAGTGTACATAATTAAAAAAAGATGAATATGATAACCATACCGCGGCGGTACTTTAGTTGTGAGTCATAAATATTGAAAATAAACATAGACACGTTTCTGTGTTTATTTTTTAACGTGTATAACTGTAAACGGGTTTACTGCAAGGTTATGATAATGACTATGTTTTCTTTAGATCATATTAGTCTATAATTATACAATCTCTAAGGCTAAAATGACCTAAAGCTATGGTGTCTATATTATTTTCAAGGATGTGTCGTTTGTCGTCTTTGTTATCAAGGGTTAATTTATTTTGTTCGATCGAAAAAAGATTATAATTTTTA
This sequence comes from Brachypterus glaber, assembly GCA_958510825.1. Classification (NCBI taxonomy): domain Eukaryota; kingdom Metazoa; phylum Arthropoda; class Insecta; order Coleoptera; family Kateretidae; genus Brachypterus; species Brachypterus glaber. The sequence continues at coordinate 84,356,963 of OY294045.1, read as the reverse complement.
GCTCTTATAGTACATTGTTTTTTGTGTATTCTCTCTTCATTAAATAGGCAATTTTTATAATCGTTAAAACTTATTTTACTGACTACATTCTTTTTAACCCCTTTAGCTTTTTTGACTTCTTCTTCATTTTCCAAAATAAAACTATACATTTTTGCCTTCAACCCTACGAATTTAGTCATTACTTTACCCGAATTTTCATCTGACATCAAACCTACTACTTTTTTATTACAAAGCGGAATACCAAAAATGTTATTTGGATCATAGCCTGATGTATCAAATTTATGAATATCTCGCTTAATAATTTCGTATATGTCTTGGTTTCTTATTTCATACACCAGGCTATCTGTATCGTGATAGCATAACGAAAGATTATTTTTAAAAACGGTTTTTGCATACCCGTAATGAAAATCGTATACCACCGTTTTTGATATATCTAATATAGCACTACCAATATAAATAGGTCTGTTATAATAGATTATATCTTTTTTTAACTCTATAACCATTAAAGATGGACCAATTACTTTAAAACTTTTAAGTTTTAAGCTAGAAAGTAATTTTCTGGCGCCATAACGACCATCCCACAAAGAAACTAATTTTATATCTCGTCTTTTCCTCAAATTTTCTATAAATTTGCCATAAACACAATTATTAAATAATTTTAATTGCCTTTCTTCGAATTTCGTTGTGGCTTGTGCACGTAAAATTGAATTTAAATCTATATAGGTTTGAAGAAAATCACTTTGTTTAAAAGATATTGCCCTATGAATTTTTTTTAATTTTAACCCAAACTTTAATGCTTGTTGTAAGTAATTTATATGAATTATATAACCCTTTTTATCATGTAACGTAGCCATAAGTTTTTTAGTTTTACTTATTGAACTAATTCTATGTTCAGGTAAAAAGGGCAGGTCTGAATGATCGTCGTGAATATTATCAGGATAAGAAATATCCACTTCTAATATATAACCTATGTCACTAGATGTATCATAAGTTGCAATATTATTTTTTAATTCGGATATTTCATTATCAGATAACCACTTAAAATCGCCACATGGTAATTTAGACCTCATTGCATATCCATATAAATTAACAACGTCTAAATATATTAAATAATTTTCAAGTTTATTACTATCATAATCTTTTTGATAAATATTATTTGATTCTGAAAATCTTTTTGATACCTGCACAAGCCCACCACGAATAGAGCTTTCAAAAAAAAGCAACATATCAATATCGGTTAACAGTTCGAGATTAACATTTGTAGTTTTTAGCATAGCCGAGAAACAAAAAGAGGGTATTGTATAATAATGGCAAACATCCATTTCATAAGTTTTAAAACAAACTTTTCTAAACTTTTCAAAGACGTCTGCCAATAGTAATACATCAGATTGCAAATATAATTCAGAATATTCCCCTAAAGTTTTAATTTTGAAATAATTCCATACTTGTTTCACATGCAAATAATCACTATCAGAGATATATTCATCCTTTAATTTATTATAAAATTTGTTTTTTGGCGGGATTTCATTTTCATTTAAATTGTCATAACCTTGTACGTAATCATATGGGAATATTCCCTTTTTACGCATAAGGTTAAAGGCTGCATTCTGAGAAAAGTTTTGTTTGGTAAGTATAAAATCTTCATCATTTAACGTACTCACTAGCTCGTCTAATGAACTTTGTAAAAATTTAAATGAGTCTAAAAATCTTACTGTCATACCCTCCATTTCCTTAGAAAAAGCCAAATATTTTTCATTATTAATAGGAATTATATTAATTTTAGACTCGTCATAACCTAAATGCTTAATTAAAAAGTTAAAATCAAAATTACTGCCATTATGGAAATAAACGGGAATATATGGAGGTTTTTTTAAATTTAAATTGCAACTATTATGTGCAGCACCCCGATAATTGGGGATATTGGGCTTTCCATAATGGCAATGATCACGTACTTTAAAATCTTGCACTGTAAATGGTTTTAAACATAAATAGCATGTTTCAGCATCTCGGAAATTTTCTTCATCCTGCTCTGACATAATTATTCTATTTATGTTTTGAAAAATATTAGACACCATTTTTGCCAGCGCATTGATTCTGTTTAAAAAATCTTTAGCGCAATCTTTACCTGTATATGAAAAAAATGAATTTAAATTACTGTCATAGTTACAAAAAGTCCAAACCATCTGTTTGTGATGAAAATCTTTAAAATTTAAAGTATTTTCGCCTTCTTTTGGTAAATCGATCATAACAGTTTTGAAGTTTACACATAATTTTGAATGGTTTTCAATTAAATCTTTCGTGTGAAAATATGAAAGACACCTATCGCAAATAAATTTTTTACTTTACTTTTATTCAACTGGGCAAAACATAGCTTTCCTAAGTCGCAAATATATGTATAATGTCCAGTTTCGCCATTTGAAATATATAGTAGGTTTATATGTATATCTTTTTTATTGTCTGTGTAATGAAGAGGTCCACAAATTTTATTATTTTCTATGCCATACACATTAATAGAAATTGGATTTTGCTTTTCAAATTTAGAAATATCAGTTAATTTAACTGGAAAATCAATATTTCTAAAATTAAAAAGTTGTAAAAAATTGCGGGGGTAACTGCTGGGTAAATCTTTATGTGTTGTCGCAGGAAATATAGCCACCATAAGACAATAAGCAAAACAATATTCATCATTTTTATTTTTTACGTTAATTACCGAGTGAGTATTTTTAACCCATCTAGGTAAATTAATGTAAGATGACCCAGAATTTAACGGGTCAAATTTGCTGATATTAATTTGAATGTAATGGATATTATAAAGCGCCTTACCAGATTCTTTCAGCTGAAATTCCTCAATCTTCCCCAGGATATGCTGCTGTCCTTCTTCATACCACATATTCAAGTCTGAGGATTCGTTGAGGGTTTTCATATTGGTGTTGAAATAAAAATCTTCAATTGATTCCTCATCTCCTTTTTTAATCACAAAGGAACATTTAAAGTCTATGTTGGCTCTCACAGTTACTAGCTTTTGCAAGCATTCTTGCACCTTTGCTAAAGCAACTGGAGAACCGGCACTTAGAAATTCATCTGGTTGTCGGAAAAACGTATTTTGTATCCGACCAACACAAACTCTATTTTGAAAAGCACTAGCAATCGGCGACCATTTCAAACTTTCTTCGAGGTACCGTTGCTTTAACACACGTTTCATTTTTAAAGTTTAATTTTTTTTAATTTATAAACAATTAAAAAAAAACAACAAAGTTTTTCGAATAATAAACTTTTATCGAATATAGCTATATACTAACATGATAATTTTTCTCACAACGTTTTTATTTGAAAGAAAAAGGGAGGGGTTATAAATTAAATTTTAAAAATAAAAGAGATAGAATATAATAGCAGGCTTCGAACCAATTATATTCGAGTTAAACAAGTCCTTACCTGCTTTTCCACTCTTATGCTATGGTTTCAGTAGAAAGAGAAAGATATACAATTTAGGAATACCTAATGATATGTGTTGTATCAAACTGAAAATAATTATTTATTTATTTTTTTACTGAAATAAAAAATGAATTTAAAAATACAAAAAAAATAATATTTTTGTAATAATATGCATTAGGATTTTGTATTATTGGTGTATTAAAATGATAAATACATTTTAACTTAGTATTAAAAAATAATATATTAAAAAAAAGTAACATATGCGATTTTTAAACTATTAAAATTTTTTACAAAAAAAACTAATCTAAAGAAAAAAGTAGGAAAAGGTAGGGAAAAAAGTATAAATATAAGTTTTTTTTAATTTAAGCTAGTAGTCTATTCGTAGTAACAATACGAGAGTTTATTAAATAATATATATATTTAAAAAATATTGTGTTTGACTGTGATAAACTTGTTTGTTATTTGTTTAAAAAATGTCTGGACAAAATAAAGAATGTAAGTTTTATTTATTTATTTTTTAATGATCCCTTTTTTTAATTTTTTTTTAGAACAATATTAAAAAGCTTGATATATATTTATATATTATTTTTGTTGCAGTTTTATTGTTATCTTTAACTCTACCTCTAACTCCATCTCATTCAAAGAATATAACTGTCGGATTGATACCACGTATGGAAATGCGAACTATTATTTCTATTAATGGCAATGGATTTTTTATATATTTAACAGTTGAGGAATGGCAAAAGATTTTGTTACAAGAAAAAGAAATAACTGAAAAAATGCAACTGGAAGAAAACTTTAATATTACAATATCCGACAATATATGTTTAAAAATAAGTATTATGCCAAAAACTAATATAAAAATTTGTACAATTACATCAAAAAGTGGATATATAGTATTAGCAATAGATACAATTTATACACTTTTCCAGACTAAACATTTAATTAACTTTGAGATACAAAAATTAGAAAATTTGAATTTTTTGCAATACTATACAGACATTATTTGGAATTATATTGGATCGGATATTATAAGTTATATTGAAAGTCTCTCTTCAACTGAAAGATATTATGCATTTAAAAGAGCATTACTTGAGATGCTAATGTATTATAAACCTCTTTTGCGGTATGATTATGAATCATATCAACAAACTTTTAAATCTTTAAATATTTGATGTTTTTTTTAATATTTTTTCTTTTTGCTATCTTTTAAGTATTTTATTAATAAATATATGTTAAAAAATTAGTTCTTTTTTAATTTTTACTAGGCTTAGACAAAATACAATAGATATGTTTATTAAAAATATTTATAATTTTTGTACTTTTATAAAACATTCGTTTAAAGTTATTATATTTTTGTTAATAAAAAAATAAAATAATTTTTAAAATAACTTTTATTTTAATAAAAACTAAAAAAATATATTTATAATTATTTAATCTTCTCTATCCGAATCCGAATCCATTTCTTCGAAAAAATCCATTTTATCATCTGAAGAGAACCAATCCTCGTCCGATGGTTCTTCGGATTCGTCAGAATCACTTAACCCCGAATCGTCTGTCTCAATATGCAAATGACCGTTTTCATCAAAAATCAAATTGCGAAGAAATCTACCCGGACGCAAGAGCAGATCTCGATCATCATTAAAATTATCTTCTGCGCTGTCAAAACCCTCATCTTCGCTGCCAGAATCTTCTTGTAACATTTTTATCGAATAGTGTTTAGTCTATAAATGTTTAAATAAAGTATACTTAAACTTTATACGATTTTTATGAACAGGTATTTTTTGATAGCCGTGGGAAGGGTTAAAAAATCAGTTGATATTTGTACGTTTAAACAAGTCTAAGGGAAAAGAATTTAAATGGTTAATTTAATCAGTACGCATACTTAGGAATGTAAACGAAAATGAAAAAAATTAATTTATTCAAAGGTTAGTTTTTATATAGCGGTGACATTAAAAAAAACATGTTTTTCTCAGGTGGACTATTACAATTTAGATATTTAATTTATTCAATGATACCTACTAGACGCGATATGTAAAAAATCAAGATTTTTTAAACTAGCTGTGAGAATAATAGAATTTGGGTAGACAATTTATTTAATGACCATTGCTAGATATATCTAAGAATGTGTGGTAATATATATGCTAATTAGATTTGAGATTATTTGATTTTCGGGGGATTTAATTTATTCAATGATACTTGCTAGATATGTCTGAGAATGCGTCGTCATTAAAAAAGAAAATAATTTATTCAAAGAGATATGGAAAAAAATCATTTATTTTTTAAATTAGCGGTGAGATTAATAAAATTTGGGTAGAGGGTTTATTTAATGGTAATACCTAAAAATGTGTGGTGATATATATGTTAATTAGCTTTGAGATTATTTGATTTTTTTTTTCGGGGATTTAATTTATTCAATGATAATGGCTAGACGCATACGCAATGCGTGGGAATTATATAAAAAATTTAATCAAAGAGTTAGAGAAAAAGTATTTTTGGAAACATGTTATTTGCATTTGCAAATCGTCTACCCTTGCAATTCTTGCAAAGCTTAATGACCTAATTTAGATCTCAATTATACTAAGTAAAAAAAAGTTTATGCAAAATTAATTGTCCATATTAATGCAAATAATATTTGCATTGTTCAAAAAATGCTCCATATTAATGCAAATAATATTTGCATGGCTCATAAATGCCTCTGCTCCATTTTGAAAATTTTTCGAAAAAGTTTGCGAAAAGAAATTGCAAAAAATTATTGCAAAGAAAATTTGCATGAATTAAAAATGCGCCTCCACCATTTTTAAGAATTTGCGAAAAAAGATTGCAAAAAAAATTGCAAGAAATTATTGCAAATCAAAATTGCATAGTCGAAAAACTCCCCCCCACCACTTTTTAAAAATTTGCAAAAATTTGCAAAAAAAGTTTGCAATAAAAATTATTGCAAACTAAATTTGCATGGGTTAATTGCCCCACTTTTTGCATACCCCTTTTTATCCGCGAGGTCATTCACCCTCCCTGGGTTTCGCACAGGTCAATGACCTGAAAGGCTACTGACCCCTTGGTTTCGCATAGGTCAATGACCTCAACCGTGACCTTGACAATTCGCAATATTGCGAATTGTTCTAAAACCACTATTGCATAACTACTAACCACTGTTCCACAAAGAATTAGCTATTAATTCTGTAATTAGACAAAAATGAAAATAAATATTACTAAGGCAATCGATGTCCGTTTTAAAATTTATAGTGTTTTTCTTGTGTTGGCAGCTTCTTGTGGCCACATCGGTTAACAGGTACGCATCCCACCCCGTTTCACTAATGGGATGAAAAGAGAGAAAGAAACGCCAGTTAACCGGTATGTATTTCCCACTTCATTTCACTAATGAGATGAAAGGAGAGAGAAACACACACTCCCCCAATATGGTTAGTAACCACTGCTCCACAAAAACTACGTATCCCACCCCCGTTTCACTAATGAGTTGAAAAGGGAGAAAGAAAACACCGGTTAACGGGTATGTATCTCCCACCCCGTTTCACTAATGAGAAGGAAGGAGAAAGAGACACATACTATTTTAGAAATTATTATCAGACGTTTTTGACTTGAAATTTCTTGTGCAACATATCCGTTAACTATAGCAATCATGTCATGGGACACCCTGTATATATTTTTTGAGTTTTTATTTTGACACATTACACGTGTAATGTAATGTACATTTTTAAAAGTGTTTTATACCGTTCTGTAGCAGGGAAAATAATTTTAAAGGGGTTAATTTCTTTCACAACATCCCAGCGGAGTACAAAATTAAATATTTATATAATTTATTTATTTAACGTTTTCTTAATTTTTAAGTGGCTTATAACTTTTTTGTGTAGTAATATAATGCATTATGCTTTTATTCATAATTTTTTTATGTAGATCCCTAAAAACTACTTTTATATCATGCAACAGGCAAAAATTAGGTTTAAAACTATACCCTTCTCTTTATACGCAGCAATCGTTATGTGACGTCATGGAGCAATGACGTCATAGCGTAGTAAATTTCAGCGTAATAAATTTAACACGCTAAAAACATAACCTCAATTACCCAATTTAGTAAAATATCGATACTTTTAGAAGCAAATAAGAAAAGAAATTCATGCAAAAAGAGGACTGACCTTCTGTCATATTTAGGCAAAGTGCGTCAGATGTACGGTTTTTGTGGGAAGAAAGTGCACGTGTGGCGAACAAGCGATAGCAAGCAACACTGTGACTCCTGCAAAAGCTTAAAGCTTTGTATCCTGTTGTAAAGCTGCCTGCGCACTATGGTTCGCTGAAGCTATGTTATAAACTTATTAGAAAAATAAATATAACAAAAACTTCGGTGTAAATGAGTTTGGATTTTTATAAAAAATATTTTTTAATGATTGGTTGAATATTTTAGAATTCTACTTTTCTTGTAAACATGATCTTCGTATATGATTCGAGTAACAACACTTTTTGGTGTTTTGGTTAACGCCCCTTTCACTTGTAGCTTTCTGTCAGGCGCGGACTGGCTTCTCGAGGGTAGGTCGGCAAAATGAGAAAACAGGTCCGTAAAATTTAGTTTGCATAATCTCTTAGATTTCACGTGTTCACTATATGTACTCGTGCGCATGCGCGCCCCGAGGAGGGCCAGGGAGGGCCGTCGCCCCCCTTGGCTCTTCAAATATATGTATATTATTTTGTTTTGTTTTCAACAGTTTTAAAGTGTTTTGTCAGATTACTAAAAAAAATTACCTGCGGGGCTGGAAATCGTTACGGAACACAAATCCATAAGAAACTATTTAAAATATCTTATAAATAATTATAATTTGCTATGAGGTGTTTAGAATATGATATAAAGTATTTGCCTGCGGAAAAATAAAATGATTACCGAGCCGAGTCCGAGTGTCGACCATACACTTTAATTAAAAGGTTTTTTAAAACATTTTTTTTTATTCTAAGCTTTTAGAAAGTTTAGAAAATCCGTGTCATTAAAAGTTCTAAAAAAATTTGCCTGCGGCGCTAAACTGGTTAACCTTTTAATACAAGAATTTTAATTAATATATTATATTCAATAATTTGCTAACCTATATCTTGGAAATGCGGCACCTATATATTTCTAAAAATTTTGGCCTGCGTCTCTAAAGATTATGTATTTTTTTAGAAGTTTCCTCTGGCTATTTGAACTTTTATAAATAATTTTCTTTTTAAATTGTTGATGTTAGGAAAATACATGAACTTGAAAATTAAAAAAAAAATTGCCTGTGGCGCTTAACTTGGTATTACAATATGAATTAATAGATTTTATAAAATAATTTCTTATGAAATTCTAAAAAATACGATACTTTAGGATTCCTAAAAAATTTCGCCTGCGGCGCTAAATGTTGTGTTAGTGATGCCCTCAATCTGTTTCTTATAACTCGGCCGTTGCCTCGTAAAAAATATGCACTCGGCTTTTTGCATATTGTTTCTTATCATATTTCAAAGAACTGATTATATTTGGGGATAAACAATTGGGGTAAGGGGGTAAGATGAGGTTAAACTCCTATTTTTAGAACTTTTTGGTAATAATTAACTTAACTATTATTGAATGTTGTTATTTACGCGCTTCCCTTTTCATAACGTTTCAAATTTGATAAGATGCTTGGTACTGTTTATGTAGTTAATATTACATTTTATATTAAATAATATACGAAGGCGTTTGATAATATTATTAAGTATACTTATGTATACATAAATATATAAATATACACAACTATTTTAAGACATCCTTGGAAAGCTTTTTATTAGGCAATATCTAAATTACAATTTTAAATTTTTCCGAATTACCTATATTGTTATCATTTCATTTCATGAATATTTTTTTCTCTATGAAAAATAGAAATCTGTTTAAAGAAGCATTTGTATTACATAAATTAACATTTTAAAGTTATGTTTTCAAATGCTACTACGTCTTTCGCTTTTATCTAATTGTTAATAAATATTAGAATAATAAGCTTTTTTTAACTTAAGGTGCTTGAGCCACTTATTGGCATGTTCCTGTTCAGGAAACCTAAACAGAAAAAAACAAAACCAACTATACAGCCATTCCACGAGGGGCAGTCCCACAGTATTGTCCTGAACACCACAACACATATCTTGCCAATTTGTCTCCCGGCAATATGTTCAGAAAACCTGAACAGGGCTTTTCCGTGACTATTTGCCTCCCGGCAATATGTTCAGAAAACCTGAACAGGCATTATTTAAAATATACATATTTGTATAAAAAAGAAGAATTTGGTTACAAGGAACAGCAATATTAAAACATAAAACATAGTCAATGCTAAATCGTGCAGATTAATAAAACACTTAAGTTCTAAATTGTATATAAACCAAAGTCTATTTAAATAAAATATCATTCACCTATGATCATTCTTTCTTTTAACACCTTTAATTCACTTTGAAGTTAAGTCTATCTACAAACCTCTGAAATAGTTGGTTTTGTTTTTTTCTGTTTAGGTTTCCTGAACACCACCCCTCTTAAATTTGTTATTTTGTCCTCTGGTCATAGATGGCACTAACAATATATCTGTTATATCGAAAAGATGCCTGTATATATGATGTATCTGAATCCAGTTGGCATACATAAAAACGCAGTTCGTGTTTTGTGCCCTTCGACTATAAAAACTTGTAAACTGACTGTCGCAAGCTGGGCAGCATCGATTGTTGCAGGCAAGAACCTAATAAGGTATGCACAAACATGCCCATATTGTGTTTTACTCAATAAACAAGCGAAAAGGTAATTTTTTAAGATTGTTTTCTAAGTAGCTGTGTTCCTAATATTGACAAAAAGAGACAAAAACAAAAAACAACAAAAAAAAAGTAACGAAGAAATCAGAGAGTTCTGAATCCTTGGTTCTTTAAAGAGTGCGTGAGGCTTATTTAAAATGACAAATTGTTATTTAAGTACCCAAATTGTACCAAAAAACAGCTAAAATTGTTATTTTCTTGTCATTTAGTTTGTTAATTTTTTATAAGTTTGTTCTTTACTATTATTGGCAGTATATCTTTTTTAAGAAGCAATAATTTTTTTTTCTATTTTGCAACTATTATATGCTCATAATCACACGCATTTTGCTTGTTCTTATAGGCCTATTAAAGGTTGGTACTTTTTTTTCTTTTGGGTTGGCAATATAGGACAAAATACAATCGCTTGGCGTTTTAAGTGCAAATGTCAACACCTCTTTTAAGTTTTTCCTACGAAATTTTGTTTTAAGTAAATTTTTACCGTGTTAAAATTGTGGCTTGGTTACTTGCAGTGAAAAAGAGAAGAGCTGCCTATAAAAGATATAAAATTATCGTTTGTTATATGTATTTCAAACATAGCGAAAATTATAATGGCAACCTAAAACAATTATCGGTCATAATTAAATGTAAGTTTTTTTAATTTTAGAGCAAAATATAAAAAATTGTGTAAAGCGAAGTAGTACTTTAGAAACTTGTACTCGTGCGCTAACGGGTGTTGTGAAACTAATATATAAGGATGAACCTTTTTTTTAAATGTGAGGTCAAAAAAACTCTACAAGATAAGGCCCAAAAATAAATTTGTTTAACGACCGACATCCAAATTTAGGAGCCAGCCACAGCACTGTTTTCAAGATTAACAAATTAAAAAAATGGCGGACCAACATCTCCTCGCGTATAACTGACAGCTGTTTTAATATTGACATGCCGGTTGCCTACACTGTGCGAGCGAAAAAAATTACTTCTCTGCTTGCTGTCAGGGTAACGAGCAGAAAAGTAAAATACTAGGAAATAGGTTATTTTGAAGTCTGAAAACTTTATTTGTTTTTGTAGAAATGTTAACTTTTCTATTAGATCGTAGAAAAAAGTTTTTTCAATTTACGGATGGTCCGTTTTTATTAGAAAACCTGGAGGTCCTTGAATGTCAAAACATCAATTTTTACTAGGTAGGCATTACACTAGGGAACCTCAGAATAAGTACAGTGTATAAGAGAGCTGTGGACTAAAAGGGTTGAAAACCACACAAGGTTAACCCTATGCGTCACAAAATGTTTAATAAATAACTTTAAATTAAAGTGCTTGTAAACATTAATTACTTAGTTATAATTAATTATTATACTTTTCACAGCTCTTTATACACGGTGATCAGTAACTGCCATGCCAAAATTTAAAAGGCGATTCTACATCCAAAAATATGAAAAAAAGCTTCTATAAAGGTTGGTCCGGAAAGAGCCCTAAGGGAGCTCCGGCCCTTCAGAGATTATATACTGAATGGGGAACAAAAAAAAAAACATCAATAAAATTTTAATACTGCAGGGTGATTCTTCATTTAAAACTGAGCAAAAAAGTATTCTTCACCAAAACACCGAAATTTAATATTAAAGGAGTAATAGCCTTTTAAAAAGTAACGTTTTTGGTGGCACAAAATGTTACTTCCTCTTAATTGCTTTTTTTTTTAAAATGGTTGCTCCTACAGTGTTACACTATATGACATTTTTTAAGTATTTTTACGCAAGCAATCTATATTTTTTACAAAAAAACCAAAAAAAAGTACACATAAAAAAGTTTGGGGCAAAAATGTGTTAAGCCTAATACATTGTTCCGTCTAGGCACGCCTCTGAATAAATTCAAAAAAATAAATTAACATAAACCTATTGCCCTTACTAGTACTAGTATACGTACAAAAGCTCGTCGCTCTATCTTAAAGGGTACCAGAGTTATTAATTAAAAACCTTATTTTCATTACAATTTTAAAGGGCCGTAGCTCCCTTGCGGACCAACCTTTAAATGAACTTTTTTTTTGATATTTTTGGATGCAAAATCACCTCTTAAATTTTGGCATGCCAGTTATTGATCACCCTGTATAATATAGCTATTTATATTAATTGGAAAAATGTCACGAACAAAACTAAACAAAAGGAGGTTACAGGAGAATTCGATTTTTTTTTCAGATTTTGTTGTTTTTTTTTTTAAGTTTAACCCTCCATTATTTTGTTTTTGTTTTTGGGGGATTACATATTTTTAAAAACAATATGGATTTTTCTCTCATAGAAGCTTAAAAAGTCTTTAGTACAAAGCGTCTCCTAGTTATCCTCAGCACAAATTTTACCGGACAAACCAAATGGCAAACAGACCAAAATCAGCCCATTGGTATATTAAACGTCAAGAAACGCGATACTTTTTTTGAAGTAACTGCCTATTGTGTGCAAAGTTGGAAAAAATTAAAATTTTAAATAGAAAAACTTTAGTTTGAACAAAACTATTTAGAAATTTAAAATATCTAAAAATTAGAAAAGTTTGGTTATTTCAAATACACAAAAAGGATTTCCATATGTTTAGTTTTTGATGCGGTCATACAGATAGGTTATCCCATGGGGCAGTCAGGATGATATAATAAATATCTTTTAGAAAAATTTTCCCAAAAATCTCAAATGGTTAAGAAAGACCTACACACACAAACATTTTAATATTTTAATATGCAGGGATGACTCGAGGGAATCTTGTGGGGCGAAATTTCCTAAATAAAAATAAAATTTTGTAAAAAAAAAGCTTTACTCCTGACTAAAAAAAGGTCCAAGATAAAAAAAGGTCTTCGACTCTTTCAATTTCTTAAGTATGCCATTCAATATTCGCGACTATTCTACCAATTTCCCAACTCTGCCACTTAATTTTTCCAACACTATTTTCCAGCTCGACAGTGAATTTTTCAACTCGACCGTGGTTGGGGGGGGGGGCTGGCACCTCACTACCCCCATTTGCGTCATTCCTGCTAATATAAAGTATTTCTGATATTTGTGTTAAATAGTTGTTGCAATTATAAAATTACTCAAACAAATATGATCAATTGATAGATTCTTACTCATACAGGAGATAAATAAATTATTACTAATATAACAAGATTATCTTTTCAAAGAAAAAAGTTTATTATATATTTATTATTAAGATAACGAGATTATCTTTTCAAAGAAAATACTTTATTATATAAAACATATGTTTCAGCATTTCAGCATTTTTCTAATAGGCTAAAAATGCAGAAATACGAAAAATAATTCAAATTTATAAAGGATATCTAATATTTCCTTATATAAGATATTCTATTTATAATAATATCACAGCCTCACAATAAGAAAAAGGTCTGAAATTTTTTTCGGCGTCCATTATATTTCTATGTATTTTGAGGCGCTAAATCCGAATTTGAGGTCAAAATAGGACCTCATCCGATCAGGTTTGGAGATAAACTGGAAAAACGATATTTCCGATTATAAAAATAAAGTTTTTTGAGGTTTTTATGTTGGCCACACATGTAGCCAGAAAAAAAAATCGGAGACCATTGTATTCATATGTATTTTTTCGAGTATATGAAAGTATTTAAGTATTTAATATTAAGCAGGGGGTAGGACTTAATAAGGACATAAATTTTTAATTTTAAACAAAATTATAAAAATATTAATTTATTATTCTGACAGTTTCGGGCTACTGGCCCTCATCAGTCTACCAATATCACTCTGTACGCTGATTAGATAATAGATTGATAGAATAATAAATTAATATTTTTAAAATTTTGTTTAAAATTAAAAATTTATGTCCTTATTAAGTCCTACCCCCTGCTTAATAATAAATACTTAAATACTTTCATATACTCAAAAAAATACATATGAATACAATGGTCTCCGATTTTTTTTCTGGCTACATGTGTGGCCAACATAAAAACCTCAAAAAACTTTATTTTTATAATCGAAAATATCGTTTTTCCAGTTTATCTCCAAACCTGATCGGATGAGGTCCTATTTTGACCTCAAATTCGGATTTAGCGCCTCAAAATACATAGAAATATAATGGTCGCCGAAAAAAATTTCAGACCTTTTTCTTATTGTGAGGCTGTGATATTATTATAAATAGAATATCTTATATAAGGAAATATTAGATATCCTTTATAAATTTGAATTATTTTTCGTATTTCTGCATTTTTAGCCTATTAGAAAAATGCTGAAATGCTGAAACATATGTTTTATATAATAAAGTTTTTTCTTTGAAAAGATAATCTCGTTATATTAATAATAAATATATAATGAACTTTTTCTACGTCTAACCACACGTTAGTGGTACTATATTCTTGAGACACACAAGACTTCAACTTGCTACCATTCAAAGTCTCCAGACTAGGAGAGGTATGAGTGGTTGTCTACATCTAGCAATAGATGGCGCACAAGTCTACATCAATCTAATGACTATATTCCTTTTGCGAATAAAGTCTAAAAACGTTTTCTTAATCAGCGTGTAGAGTTGACTCTTGGTACTGTAGGACTTTTTGTTTAGATTTTTTCTAGGATCATGGTCCGTGACCACCGTGACTTACAGGGGATACATATCAAATTTCAAATTTTATCTATTCTAGAGTTAGGTCCAGGAAGTTTGTGTTTTTGGATTAACAATCATGATTCTATTTTCCCTACCTTAGTAAATATAAAAATTTATATACAGTGCGTGTCAAAAGACTTTTGAACGGCTTAAGATAACAACTTAGGGCATATCCACAGGCTCTCATAAGAACGTAATACATAAGAATGCGTTGCCGTGATTGGCTTGATTTACCGCCATGTATCTTGTAAGCATCGTATTCTTATGTTTTATGTTCTTATTCAAGCTTCTGGATAGGCCTTTAAAATTTGGAACACCTACATAATATAACCCAAATATTTTTTTGATGTTTATTTAATATGCTTAGAAGGATAAAACATGGAAAGGACCAACATTATTTGTATTATAAACAGTCTAATATGTTATAAAACACCTTAAAAAATGTAACAAAATGAATATAAACCAATAAATAAAATAAATGAAGACAGTAGGGCAAGGGAAAATATTCTCTATGGGAACATTCAAGTATTACGTAACGCAAATTTTGTACCCCTACCCCCACCCTGTAACACTATTTTCCTATACCATTAACATGGGCGTAACACAAAAATTCCCATTTTTAAAAAGTCCAAACGAAAATTACTCCGAAAAAATATGTACGCAAATATAGAATTTTACAAGCTTTAAAATGATTTTCCACAAGACCCTCCTTTCAGTTTAAAAAATGTCTCCCCTTGCCCCCCTGTCTCCATTGTTCCCTTTAAGCATATCAAATATATACCAAAAAATTATTTGGGTTATGGTTTTAAAGTAGGTATTCCAAATTTTAATTTTTGATATCTTAAGCCGTTCAAAAGTTAAAGGCGGACTTTTGACATGTTCTGTGTATACAGTTATAGACCACATAATATCCAAGATAGCACAAAAGCCTTCTAAGAGGATTCTCAAAATAAATAGCCGGAAGGACAGCATGCTTCTTGGAAGCATATCTATTTTGCTCAGGATATTCTAAGAACGATTAAATAAATGCAAAGGATACCGTTTTAATCATGCTGGGAGTTCCTGAGAAGCTTCGTATAAGCCTCTTTATCAAATAAGAATGTTTTAAGAAGCATGTTAAGAATGTTCTTAGTAGTAGGTACATGTAATTTTAAGAATATTCTTGGCATGCTTCTTAAAATATTCTTATTTGATGCATTTAAGTAATAATATTGAATACTGCACATGCGCAAACAAAGTAGGTAGGCGTTTCAGATTTCTACATTAATGTAGTTTTTCTCTTTCTTTCAAATATATTTTATGATACTCGATCCTTTTTATGGAGTAATATCATAAATTTGGACATGGCGAAAACTTAAAAAATCGAATGTTTTAGCACAAAAAATTGAAATAAAAACCTTAAAAAACATTTTAAAAAAAATTAAAAATGTTAGTTTAAATAGAAAATTTTATAAGCTTTAAAATGATGTATCACATGACCCCCCTTTCCATTTAAAAAAAAATGTCCCCCCATACCCCCCTGTCCACAAAGAATTGGATGGCTGAGAGGTTAAATTAAATGCTGCGACCAAAGGGAGGTAGTATAGCTACCCTCCACCCTAATAACCATAACCATAACCCCCTGTCCACATTTTAAGAGCTGAGAATATCAAATATATGCTAAAAGATAGTTTAAGTTGTCTTATTTAAGAGTTCTAAATTTGAAGTCGATATCTCAACTCGTTCAAAAGTTAAAAGGGGGGTGACTTTTGGACCGCACTGTATAATAATATAAAAAGTCCAAACGAAAAATGCACCCAAACAATTGCCAAGTAAAATATTTTTTTAATGCAGTAAAAAAATTATCAATAATTCAACATGCACTTATAATATTCCTACTGATAAAAACTTGTATGCATATATTTGATTTAAAATGTATAGGTTAGGTCCAAGATATCTGGAGATTTAAGGGAAATAGTTCCTTCAGTCATCTTGGTTGGTCGAACATCCCAGTATTTTCTTCACATACAGTGCGATTATAAAATGCCGAACAGTTTGAAAAGAAAATACTCTTCGTTTCAAGCCATGCCTCTGTTAGAGTTGTGCGCGACAAGCCCATGTGATTGCTATGTACAACAGCTTGGTGGCCAGTAAAACGCACACAGCTTTCTTGCATTTTCAATTACTTACAAAAAATTGAAAATACTTACAAAAAATTGAAATTAATTATAATTTTTTTTTTAATTTAATATAAATTTACAACAAATCTATTAAAAATTATATGTTTACAATAATTTATTTGTAAAATGACAAGAAAAAAATGTATAATTTACAATAAGTATTTCTAGTGGATATTAAATGAGAATCATAAAAAAATAGTATATTATATAACTAGTATGAAATAGACAATATTCCGCGCCAGCGGAACGTTTGTCATACGAACCGGCAGGCGAGTATGACGGTCCCGCGAGCGCGGAATGACTATTCCATACGTGTTGTAGACTATACTTTTTCTTCGACTGCAAATATGAAACACTGTATGGCTTTAAACTGCGGACAAGGTTTTTTGTGAATCGACATTGTAAGTGCAACAAAACACACATTTTTAAATAAAGCAATTAATGTTATTTGATAATTTTATCAAATCAGTAGTTAAAAAAGATTTTTATTTAATTTTAGCACATATTTACAAATTATAATGCAAAAATTGAAGGCTATGTCAGATTGTTGTGACAGATATCAGGTTTAAATATTTAACAATAGATAAAGCAGTTTTAATTTTTTAAACTAAATTGATAAAAAACTGGTAAAATATTAAGAAAAACTAATAAACTTTATGTAATTTTAACGCAAAACTTTAAATTGCATTAAATTATTCAATATTTCATGGTAAAATATATATATTTTTGCTAATTTTGCTGCAGTTTTCTTTACTTTTATAAACAAGAGATGGCACTACATGTGCTCATTCTAACACTTGATACGGAATATTCATACCGTATCTAGAGCTAGAATGAATTCGTTCTGTGTTTGAAAAGTGTGTGTATTTGCTTACATTCTAAAGCAGTCGTAGAAAAAGTATAGGAATGTTCATTTTCGGCATACAAATTTTGGTTCAGAAATATACAAACTGTTGTGCAAATTAATTAAACTGGTGTAAACAAGTGCAAATAATTAAATATTTATAATCATTTACCATTGCCATACATAGACGTTGTGGAAACGGAGGATGAACGAAATTGTCGGTAGGTATCATCAAACATCCCACAGGTATTCAAGTTAATAATACGGAAAATACGATCCTTAAGGAATTTCATAGAACGCTCCAATAAATAACACTAGGCAACACGGTTTCTTGCCCTGATTGGAGTCATATGTTTTTTAACTAATTTTGGGTCGCTGAAACCGAATCTGGCCTCAGAATATTTCTATTACCTAAGTTTTTTGAGAAAAATGAGATAAAAACGTTAAAAAACATTATTTTATCCCTCTTTTGTTCTACAATCATGGGAGATAAAAATATGCCGAGGAAAAATTTAGATTCGGCGACTCAATATTAGTTAAAAAATACCCAACTTAAAACATGGAAACTTTAAATTCATAGGTAGAATTATTCTACCTATGAATTTAAAGTTATTCTACTAGAATAAATAGGGATTTTATGAAAAAATATATCAAAAAACAATGGATAATGTGACAAAACTAAGTAGGGGTGGAGGGTAAGGAGAAGGGTGCATAAGGGGACAAGCTTATCGCCACGTACTCATGCTAAAAATTGTCAAAAATCATTACTAGGGGCTTAAAAATGAACTAAAAAAATGTTACGTAATATGGTTCCTATGTAATAAAGTAACATTTTTATGATGTAGACCCATTAAAAAAAAAAACAAAACAAAAATACACAATATTTTGTTTTATAAATTATTTTTAAATTGGCATAATTGCCTGTACTAAAATTTAAAAAATAAGATATGCTGGATTTTTTTTAATGTCAAATTTGGATTCTGCGCCTTTAATTGATAAGAAAAATATATTTTTTGGGCTCGGGAAAAAAGTTTACACTGTGTACTTTAATTTTGTTTCTTTTTCATTTATTTACTTTTTACGAAAAAACTAACCAAATTTAAAATTATTTGTATAAAAATTTTTGTAGAGAATTTTATAATCTAAAAATTAAGTCCTATAAAATTTTTATACAGTTTTGATAGTTTTGCCACAAAAGAGCAATTAAGTAAACTCTGCACTTTCATTTTAAGCTTTTTATTTTTTTCGCGTACTTACTCTGACATATTTTTGAGTTCCTCGTATTTGTTTTAATATACCCTAAAATTTTCAAAACCCTACTCTTTTTTTTAAGATTTTGGACTTATATCTCAAAAATTTTAGGTGCTGAAATTTTTCTGTCAGATTCGGTTTCTCCGCCCTCGAATTAGTAAGAAAAATTTACTTTCCCATCGGGGCAAAAAAAAAAAAGTTGAGATTTGTTGCCTAGTGTAATTATCAAATGATTAGAAAAGTTTTAACTTGTTTAGATTGTACATTATATTTTGTTCGAATTTTCACAAACTGTTCTGTAAAATTACATTTTAATGTAAAATTTTATAGAACATGTTCTGAAAAATTTACATAAGGTTGGCATTAATTTTAACAATTATTTTTCTCCGTATATGACTTAATTTATACCGATTTTCACGAAACCCACCCCCAGCCCCTCAGCAGGTGGAGTAAGAATTTTTTTATTATCAGATTCACTTTAAGCAACCTCAAAAACCCCAATAATACAGTTTTTAAGAAAACTACCTCCCGCCCCTCAGGAGGTTCAATTAGAAAAAAATATTATCTGATTCAGATTCGTTGACCCCAAAAACCTCTATATACCAATTTTTACGAAAATATTGAAGTTAGAAAATTTTTATTATCATATTCAATTTCAGCAACCTCAAAAACCTCTACTTAGCAATTTTCATTTTTTTTTAATATTTTTCCCCATTTGGATCTTGGGGAACGTTCAAGTATTACGTAACGCAAATTTTGAAAATTTTGTAACACTGTATGAGCAACTGTTATCGAGAAAATTATAGTTAAAGAGACAATTTCAGTTCTGAGCATTAAAAATAGTAACTAAAAATTGCGCAAATAAAAATAATAAAAATCAGGGCCATTCTACATCAAAATACTGCTGCCAACAAAATAATACTTTCCACTATAGGCCTAGGGTCAATTAAATCAAAAACGAAAAAAAAAAATGAAAAAAAAAATAACAAAAAATAAAAAAAAAATATCACAAAATGTTTCTTTTTTTAAATAAAGCTTTTTTTTCGTAAAACGAAAAATAAATTGAAAAAAAAATGTTCTTGAAAAATATTGTTTTTACCCCATTTTACCCCATTTTACCCCCTTACCCCAATCCGATTTTTACCAAAAACAATGCCAGCCTAGAACTTTGGATAATCAACCTATGGTACAAATTTGAAGTCATTAGCCCCGAGCGTTCTTGAGTTATCGTGGTCAGAAATTTCCCGGAAACGCAGACCGACCTACAGACCGACGGGCAGATTTTTTTTTACGGAAATCCTATTTTTTTGTTGTTTTGGTCCCTCTTTTGGCACAGCACACATTTTTTGTCTGCCTGTGTAATTATTAGAATGCTCTGATATAATGACCCATCCTGTTTAGTCAAATCCCTCAATGTATCATCAATTTATAAATACACAAAACTGATAAAAACATATTTTATTGTTTATGAATTAGCCATCCCAGCGATAGTTGAGCTACAGAGATAAAAACAAGTCATGGGCAGTCATTGAGATTTCCGACAGAAGTGAAAACTTGAAACTATGAAATAACAGTGGTTTTTAGTCAATGCGATAAAAATTTATTAAAATATCGAATCCATAACATTGTCCCCTACCAAAAATCGCTCAAAGGAAGTTTTTCCTTTTAATACCCACATGCATGTCGCCGACATTTTCCCCTAAGAAGTTTTCACTTCAATAATATGTTAACCTCGGTAAAATTCTGTGTTATCAGCACGGGTCAGATCGAAGTAGCCTTTACCGGGGGCATGCAAAAATTAGAATGTTAAAAAACTCTTTTTTCAAGTAAATAGACACTTTAAACTATTGTTCACCAAGCGGAATGTCATGTCGACGCTGTTAATGCTCAGTGAGTCACTTTGTTATGGTCCATGACTCATAGAGAAAGACTCTTTTTTTTTAATTGTTTCCCTTTTCAAAAAACGAATAATTAATAAAAAAACAATATTTTTATTAATTATTATTTTAAAAAAAATAAGTCCTACTACATGGACCATGACACTGAGTAATAACAGCGTCGACATGACATTCCGCTTGGTGAACAATACTTTTTTAATGTAATTTTTTTTTTAATTTTAATTTTTGCATGCCCCCGGTAATGGCTACATCGATCCTACCCGCGGTTATCAGAAACAAAACTTACTTTTTAAGTTTGTGGTAAGTAAACCAAATTTTCTTGTTGCTCTTACCAGATTTTTGGTTGCATCTACCGGAAAATTTTGGCTCGATATTTAACTATTGATCTATTTGCCGTCTATAAGGTACTAAACAGTTAAATATTGTTCGACACACGGATTTGTGGATATGGAAAATATGCAAGGTATGTGGGTATTCTCACTTGCACGCACGCCTTATGACGCTTATGACGTAAAGAAGAGAGCGCGAGTGATACCTCCCCCTGTCGTTGTACCTATTCACCCATGTGGAGAACTATACTTGTTCTGTATTTAACTATTGTTATGGTTGTCCCAACCAGATCGTTTATTTATTATACCTACTTAATAAAGTAATTCTTATGTAAAAATGAGCTTTAAATCCAGTTCAATGATTTAAATTAAATGCATAATTTATAAATTGCAAAATAAATTATAGTTTTAGGCACCTACTAATCTCGAAAACGCAAAAACGGGAAGATCAGAATGTTATTTCGATTCCACAATTTTCTGTTTTAAAATCAGAATCTTGATATCCTTTCGTTTTTGACTTATATTTGTTAAAAAGAGATCACTGTTAAAAACAAAAACAAGTAAAGACCAGTAACGACCAGTAGAAAACGAATCGGAATCTACTGAATCCTACTCGTCTCTACTTGTTTTTTTTAGCAGGGATGCACGGTAAAATTTTTAAAGATTTATGGGCAGATACTGATAATATCACTAAAATTTATTTTTATAGTTTAATCCATATTTTTATAACACCACTAACACGATATATGTATACATTTACACGCGTTCAAATCGACTAATAGAGAATATAGATTTTATGTTTTATGTAGTTAGATATGGCAGGTAATTTTTTCATGGATAGGTAAATAACTTAAGTGTAACAAGTTTATTTTAATTTCACGTTTATTACTTTATGCAGAAATCGATAAGTACTTTTCTGGCTCATATTTTTTTAATGAATAAACGACTATAACTATACTACGCATTCCATTATATTATGTACTATTCGCGGAAAATGGTATATTACATTTCCCAAAAACCAAAAAAAAATTTTCAGAAAAAAAAATCAACAAAGTTTTTGCCAAAAATTGTTAAAAAAAAATCCCTTAATTTGACGAGCTATGTACTGCAAAACTAATAGAGCTAAGTAAACAAATAAAACAGCGTTTTCTAGATAATTTTTTTAGATATTTTTTAGTTTTATGATTGTTTTTATTTTGCTCACTCGATTTTAAGATATTTTAAAAAAAACTAATTTATTGCATATGAAGGGAAACAGTATAACAAGAAATTTAAAACGATAAAATTTGGAGTGACATCTCTTTTGATCTATTGAGGCTATTAAGATACACAAAATTTTACTTCGTGTCTAATTTAATTAAGAATATTTTATGTAATAACTATTGTTGAAGCTGTAAAACCATAAATGTTTAAGCTAGCGAGTTCATTAAAAAAAAAACAATTTTTTATCTATCTTTTATTATAGAACAGTTTTTTTCGTAGAGGTAACTGTCATGAAATCCCTAGAAAACTAAATTTAGGTCCATTTGAGCCTCTTTAATCCCCATTTTCTCAAAAAGAGCTCGTTGAAAATAAAACTTCTTTTTGATTTGGATTTGGACAAAAAAAAGTTTCTTATTTTTTCATGAAACAAATTTGTATCCAAGAATTTTTTGCCTAGGATAATTTTTGAAAATTTTGGAAAATTCGAACTACCGTATAATACTATTCTAGCGCTGTGAATAGTATAATAATATGGTAGATGTTCTAAGGAAAGGTACAAAAATGCGCATTCTCGGGATCGAGTTATTAAATAATTTAAATCACTGGATTTACGTCTTATGTTCGTTCTAAATATTATTATTCTTTACTTTCGATAAGAGCTATTTATTTATTCGAGGTGAGTATTACGCGTTATAAATTTGATAAAACAAGTCTACAGCTAATTAAATCGTACCTGGAAAATAGGTACCAAAGAGTTAAAATAAATGGTCACTTATCCAAAGCTATGCCTGTCACAATTGGGGTGCCACAGGGATCAATACTCGGCCCCTATTATTTTTGATTTACATCAATGATTTATCTTTAAATCTTTTGGATACCTATCTTACTATTTTTGCTGATGATACGACTCTCTCTAATAATAATAAACTTCTTTGTACAGCTGTAAATAATGCGCAGGCGGCGCGATCAAAAGCTGAACTTTGGTTTACAGTAAACTCTCTAAAACTTAATGACTCTAAAACTCAAACAATGGTACTATCATTAAGGAACTGTGAAAATATTACACTGCCAAACATGGTCGATTGTGCAAAATTTTTGGGGGTCTATATCGATTCTAAACTGCTTTGGAACGACCATATCAACTATGTCTGCAAACGTCTAGGTAGTAATATCTTTCTTTTAAGAATGTTGGGTGATTATGTTTCCTTTAAAATTTTAAAAACAGTTTATTTTTCCCTGTGCCACTCTATTATGAGTTACGCTATACTTGCCTGGGGTTCAGCGTCCAACTGACATATGGTATTTGGTTTACAGCGCCGAGCCATTAGAATACTTGACAAATTGGAATATCGTGATGACTGCCGCATGTCCTTTAATAAGCTAGGAATATTAACTTTTCCATCTCAATATATTTTTGATTGTTTAATGTATGTCAAGATTAACATTGATAAATTTGTATCTTATAGTGATGTTCACTCTTATGCTACCAGAAATGGCACCAATCTAGTTACTAGGTTTTGTAGGCTAACGGGTAATCACCAAAGTCTCGACTTTATTGCGCTAAAACTATTTAATAAACTTCCTTTCAGTGTTATAGCCCTTTCAAACAATTTATTTAGAAACAAGACAAAGTCATATTTGATCAAAAAGGCGTTTTATTCAATCGAGGAGTACCTCGTTGTTGAGCATGACTTCTAAAGGATTGCTCTCACTTGGTTCATTAATTTTTATTTAGCTTTTTTAATATTGTATTTTGTATTAATAATTTGACGAGTGTAAATACTTTGTATCTTAACGCAATAAATATCTATATACTGCAGAGACCTAGACAGTTTGTTAATGACCAAATTGATCTGAAAAATATCTAGTTTAACGTAATTTAATTACTTATTTTTAATTGTTGTGTTAGATGAAGTGTTTCTCTTATTTAGTTCATATTTTAATGATAAAAATGCGCCTTACCTTCTTTTTCCTTTTTTGATAAAAAAAAAATAATTATTAATAAAAAAAAAAAAAGAAATAATAAAAAAAATGTAAATATTTTAGTTTTAAATTTATTTTTATTTTAGTTTTAAATTTATTTTTATTTTAGTTTTAAATTTATTTTTATTTAAATGTGCACATATACCTCACGTATATATATTTTTGTTTTTACACGTTCAAATGTTTATGCATTTTAGTGTAAAATAGCATATTTATTGTAAAAAAAAATTATATTATGTAATTTCTAGACCAATAAATATTATTATTATTATTATTATTATTATTATTATCTATCTATTACGGCCGAAAATCATACGGCCGAAAGCCAGGTTTGTACTAGTGGCAGCACTGATTTGAGTGACTCTCAAAGTCTAGGCAAGTATTAATACATTGAGATATATAACTGGTTGCTTATTACTATTCTCTGCAAATTAATAAATATAATAAAATATTTGTTGACATTTTTATAACGAAATTTTTTTAAAATAGTCACGAATTTCTGGTTAGTGTTTTTTTTTAATGGGTGCGTTGGTTTACGTTAACAGCGGTTTGGTTTGGTAGTTTACTGGTTTGGTGTTTTTTTCATGGAAAGCGTTGGTTTACGTTAACAATGGTTTGGTTTGGTAGTTTGCTGGTTTGGTGTTTTTTTTTAATGGGAGTCGTTGGTTTACGTTAATAATGGTTTGGTTTGGTAGTTTGCTGGTTTGGTTTTTTTTTAATGGGAGGCATTTTTCAGATACCATATTTCAAAATTTAGAAGGCGATATATTTTAAGAATCAAATAGGTTTATATTTAGGCTAAATAATTTAGCTTTAGCTAATTAAATAATAAATGCTCGCCTGGTGTAACAAAAATATGCATAAGAAATTCATTGTTTTAATCAAATATTGAGAACCTCTGGAGAATACAGTAGAGGGGGTAAAAGCATTCCTTCGGCAGTACAATTTTCGGCCGTATGATCCAGACTCTATTTATTATACTATTTACAGCGCGCTGTCATTTAATTTAGTTAAAAAGTTAAAAGGGGGTGACTTGTGGACCGCACTGTACACAGTATATGAACTAAAATTATCCATTAACCTACTGAATGTAGTAGGTCAAAGGACTCACCTGGTAGTTATTTCGTTGACCCGAGTTTGATTAAACAAGGGCAAATGAAACAAATTAGACTTGTTTTTTTACAACATTCATTAATTACTAGTCGTTTCACACGTTCTTCGCGCGGGCGGGTTAAATAGTAATACACTTAAATGGCATTACTATTTAACGTTTTCTAGCTATAAAGAGCCTTTATTAAAGGCCTTTAAGGGGCTGTCCATATATTACGTAACGCAATTTTTCAAAAAAATTGACCCCCCCTCCTGTGTAATGCGTAACAATATAAAATTTTTGTTTCGCAATAAATTTAACTGTATTCTCACTATTGATTCGTTTTTCTCGACAAAACAAACATGAACCTAAAATATAGTATAACTTAAACCTTAAAAAAAAATTACAAAAAAAAATCACTCAAACTTAAAAAAAAATATTCATAATCAGTATCACACAGGGAAAAAATACTAGGTACCTCTTTTTACACTGAGTGTCACATATAACACGTATATTGTTTATGCACAGGTACACAAAATAGTACACACATTGGTGTTCTGTGAGTACACATTCCGCGCGAAAATGTATCATCGCCGATGATTCATCGGCAAGATCACGCAAGAACAGAGCCGTAAGATTTTTTTTTAATATCAATGTCGACAGTTTTTTTACTGATTACAATATTATTTAAATATGCATAGTTTCGTCAATTTTTGTGTGAAAAAGGGAATTATGGGCCACTAAATAGTAATTTATGTTGAAATAAAAATACATCTGCCAAGCTTAGGAAATAAGCATTAAATTTATTAAATTCCGTTACGTAACGTTTACCTAGACACCCCTCCCCCCTGTCACAAACTGTAACAATTTCTCTGACCCCCCTAGACGCGTTACGTAATATATGGACAGCCCCTAATTGCTATTTAATACTAATATATTTTTATTATTTTTATTAATAGAGATAAAAGATTTTTTTTTACTGCAGTTAACTAGTTACTAGTGGGACTACTGTAACATGTCCCCCCAAATAGAAATAGGTTTAAAAAAATAGCAAGTTTAGATGGCTATTAATTATGTTAGCAAAGAGTCTTTAAACTTCAAAACTTCTGAGAACGAAATCCTAATGAGGACCAGTTCTTAAATAGTGGTAAAAGTTCTTCCGCAGACTGAATGCTAAACAACATTAAAAAACTGAAATTTCTTTTGCACAATTCTAATAGTGTTTTTGTTGCTGATTTCGATTTTGTTTAGATCAAATCTCTATCTGTTTCCATTTTTGAGAAAAAACAGTTCTAATATTTTATAAAAATTAAAATGTGTCATTTTTGGAGGCTCATATTTAAATTATTATAGCAGGTTCAAAAGTTCTTTCTGGTTTAAATTAAAATTGCATTTATGCTCTATAAAATAGTTAAAAAAAATGCCTGAAAATCGTTTTAAAAGTTCAGTTGATAAATAGCTTTTGATGCCTCTGCAGGCGAATTTATCTGTGTTAAGCAGTTTTTATAAACGTCAAATTTATCATATTTGTATTGCCTATGTGTTTGTCAATTTTGCTAAATATGACATATACTGCCCAACATAATATTAAACAGCAACACTAAATCGCCATTGCAGATGCCTTAAAAACTAGTCTTCCGTTGGACACCGAAAATAAAATCCAGATACTTTTCTTTACGGTTTTATAGAGCAAGCATGCTACTTGAATTCAAGCTATAGAAAACTTTTGTAGGTTAATTTATTGTCCACTTAAAATTACATTTTTTATTTTTTTTTTGTATTTTCGGCAGGGTATTTCTCAAAATCGAAAAGAGATAGAGATTTGATCTAAATATCGATTCTATCAGCAACAAAAATACTATTAGAATTGTACAAAAGAATTTGCAATTTGTTATTGTTGTTTAGCATGCAGTCTGCGAAAGAACTTTTACCACTATTTACGAACTGGCGCTCATTAGCATTTCGTTCTCAGAGGTTTTGAATTTTACAGATCCTTTGGGAACGTTCAAGTATTACGTAACGCAAATTTTGATCATTTTGGATTTTGAAAAATGAATAGATAAAGTTGGGAATTTTTTGACCTTTTTCTGGTCATTAAAATTTTATGTAAAGGGGTAAAGTTTTTTTTGGAGTTGGGAAATTGAAGTACAGTTGGGTATTTTTTTTTAGAGATGAAATTTTTTTGGCAGGGGTAATGGAACGTTCAAGTATTACGTAACGCAAATTTTGATCATTTTGGACTTTTTATATTATTCACA
Organism: Brachypterus glaber; assembly: GCA_958510825.1. Taxonomy (NCBI): domain Eukaryota; kingdom Metazoa; phylum Arthropoda; class Insecta; order Coleoptera; family Kateretidae; genus Brachypterus; species Brachypterus glaber. The sequence continues at coordinate 84,329,155 of OY294045.1, read as the reverse complement.
GCTCCTGGGCTAGAATAATATACGGTAGTTCCGAATTTTCAAAAAATTTCAAAAATCGTCCTGTACAAAAAATTCTTGGATCTAAATTTTCATGAAAAAATAAGAAACTTGTTTTTTGCCCGTCTGTCCGTCCGTCTGTCCATAGTCACGTTTTTTATGGACACGATAACTCAAGAACGAAT
>OY294045.1:84265428-84328773 GCA_958510825.1 Brachypterus glaber | reverse complement strand
AAAGAAAAAAAGAGCTAGAAGAAGAAGAAGAAGAGAAAAACGAAGAAGAAGAGGAGAAAGAAAAAAATGATACAGATAAAAATTCCCTAAAACAATATTATTTGGATATATTTAATAAACACAGAGATAAAATTGATATTAAATATGGTGTATATGAAGAAAATAATCAATTAATGATTGGAAATATACCTATATATTTCACAAATGATAGTGTTAATATTGGAGAAAATGTGTTTCAAGCTTCCGAAGGGTTATACGAACTGATTTTCATGAAACATCCAAACAAAAATATTATAAGCGAAGATGATTTAAATCATTATAAAACAATTTTATTTTTAACTAATTCGTATAAACAAAACTATGAAGAAAATGAAAAAATTAACGGAGATAGGAGTTATAAATATACTAATTATATTAAGGAACTTGTACAAGAGAAAAAAAGAGGAAATGGTTTAATAGATACTGATTTTAATCCGTTAAAAAAGATAAAAACATATAATAAAAATAATATTGATTATATATTTTGGAATAATCCAAATCGATTAGTAGAGAGATTAAAACTTTTACTATCATCCAAAATGGCTGGTCACACAGGACTGAATAATGAAATAATCTCAATTTTAGATGAATTACGACAATCTGGTTATATATACTAGCTGCATTAAAAAATATTTAGTTATATCATGAGTGTCGATAAATTTGGTAGACATTTAAACGAAAGTGAATATAGGTTTTTTGAAGAAAACAAAAATCAATCAGTTATACCGATTACTAATACTGGAGACTATAATTTTGAAAATAAAAGAATTACTAATATTCAATTACCCAAAGATTCTAAAGATGCTACTACTAAATATTTTGTTGAAAATAAAATTGATCTTTTAAAACTTGATTTATTTAAACAAATAAACTTAGAAGTTGAAAAAAAACTAGTTATAGTAAAAGCAGAAGTTAACAATTATCAAACAGAGTGTTTGAAACAAGTAGATTTAAAAGTAAATGCTTTTAAAGAAAATCTAAGTAGAATATTAAGAAATGAAAGTTATGACTTTCAACAAGATTCGATTAAACAAATAAATAAAAACGTAACAATCCAAATTGAAAAAAAAGTTAACGAGCTTAAAGATAATATAACAAAATATGGAAAAGATATATATAAACCATCAACTGTAATAAAACCTAATGAAATAAAAAATAAAACACCTATCCTAAAGAATGAAATAAAAAAAGAAAGTAAACCGATCAATAAGCAAGAACCTGTAAAAAAGAAGCAAAAAGTTAATTAGGTACGAAAATATGTCAAAATTAAATATCGTTAATGAACTTCATAAACCTTTAAGACGCAATTTTCGAAGAACTAGGGTTTTTGTAAAAGGTATAGATTATCTTTGGCAAGCTGATCTTATTGATATGCAAAAATATGCAAGAAAAAACAAAGGCTTAAAATACATTTTGGTTATAATAGATGTGTTTTCCAAATTTGTTTTTACGGTTGGAATAAAAACAAAAGGTGGATTAAATGTTAAAAATGCCATAGAAAAAATATTTAAGGAAGGTCGAAAACCAATTTACCTGCAAACAGACGATGGAACCGAATTTTTCTGTAAAAATGTATCAGATTTATTAAGTAAATATGGGTAAAACATTACTCTAGCTATAGCAACTTAAAGGCATCGGTTGTGGAACGATTTATTAGAACAATAAAAAGTAAACTTTATAAACAATTCAGTTATCAAGGTTCATATAATTGGGTTGATGTTTTATCTAATACCACAGAAGAATATAACAACAGTTTTCATCGTACAATTAAACTAGCGCCAAAAGATGTCAATAAGAATAACGAAAAAATTATATTAAAAAATTATAATTTTTTATCTTATTATGAAAAACCTAAATATAAAAAAGGTGATAACGTAAGGATTGCAAAATATCGAACTATATTTGAAAAATCTTATCATCCAAATTGGAGCAGCGAAATATTTAAAATATCAAAAATAAATTTTACCAATCCAGTAACATATAATTTGGAAGACTTTAATGGAGATCCAATATTAGGAATTTTTTATACTGAGGAAATTTCAAAGACAAAATATCCATTTATATATCTTATAAATGAGGTTATTAAAAGAAAAAAAAACAAGTTGTATGTTTCATGGATAGGTTTTGATAAAACACATAATCAATGGATTGATAAGAAAGATATTATTTAATTATAGTAAGAGTAAATTTATGTAATGTTATAAACTTTCTATTTTAAATATTGTGAAAGAATTATGTATTAGAAAATAATGTATTATAAAAAGAATAAATATAAAATTGTTCTTATATATTTGATGTTTTATTACTTTCATGTACGTTTTTTTGAAAGCAGGTATTTTTTGATAGCCGTGGGAAGGGTTAAAAAATCAGTTGATATTTGTACGTTTAAACAAGTCTAAGGGAAAAGAATTTAAATGGTTAATTTAATCAGTACGCATACTTAGGAATGTAAACGAAAATGAAAAAATTAATTTATTCAAAGGTTAGTTTTTATATAGCGGTGACATTAAAAAAAACATGTTTTTCTCAGGTGGACTATTACAATTTAGATATTTAATTTATTCAATGATACCTACTAGACGCGATATGTAAAAAATCAAGATTTTTTAAACTAGCTGTGAGAATAATAGAATTTGGGTAGACAATTTATTTAATGACCATTGCTAGATATATCTAAGAATGTGTGGTAATATATATGCTAATTAGCTTTGAGATTATTTGATTTTCGGGGGATTTAATTTATTCAATGATACTTGCTAGATATGTCTGAGAATGCGTCGTCATTAAAAAAGAAAATAATTTATTCAAAGAGATATGGAAAAAAATCATTTATTTTTTAAATTAGCGGTGAGATTAATAAAATTTGGGTAGAGGGTTTATTTAATGGTAATACCTAAAAATGTGTGGTGATATATATGTTAATTAGCTTTGAGATTATTTGATTTTTTTTTTCGGGGATTTAATTTATTCAATGATAATGGCTAGACGCATACGCAATGCGTGGGAATTATATAAAAAATTTAATCAAAGAGTTAGAGAAAAAGTATTTTTGGAAACATGTTATTTGCATTTGCAAATCGTCTACCCTTGCAATTCTTGCAAAGCTTAATGACCTAATTTAGATCTCAATTATACTAAGTAAAAAAAAGTTTATGCAAAATTAATTGTCCATATTAATGCAAATAATATTTGCATTGTTCAAAAAATGCTCCATATTAATGCAAATAATATTTGCATGGCTCATAAATGCCTCTGCTCCATTTTGAAAATTTTTCGAAAAAGTTTGCGAAAAGAAATTGCAAAAAATTATTGCAAAGAAAATTTGCATGAATTAAAAATGCGCCTCCGCCATTTTTAAGAATTTGCGAAAAAAGATTGCAAAAAAAATTGCAAGAAATTATTGCAAATCAAAATTGCATAGTCGAAAAACTCCCCCCCACCACTTTTTAAAAATTTGCAAAAATTTGCAAAAAAAGTTTGCAATAAAAATTATTGCAAACTAAATTTGCATGGGTTAATTGCCCCACTTTTTGCATACCCCTTTTTATCCGCGAGGTCATTCACCCTCCCTGGGTTTCGCACAGGTCAATGACCTGAAAGGCTACTGACCCCTTGGTTTCGCATAGGTCAATGACCTCAACCGTGACCTTGACAATTCGCAATATTGCGAATTGTTCTAAAACCACTATTGCATAACTACTGTGGTTACTAACCATGCTGGGGGAGTGTATTTCTTTCTTCTTTTTCATCTCATTAGTGTAACGGGGGGTGAGATGCATATCCTTTAGCTGGGGCCTCCTTTCCCCTCTTTTCATCTCATCAGTGAAACAAAGGGGGGGGTATACGTACCTTTTGACCGATGTTACCACAGAGAATTGACTAATGCTGGGTTCGACCCACAAAAATGTTACATGTTTTTTACTGCGAACGACGCTTTTAACCTACAAATTTTTCGACATGGTGTCAAAACCAATTTTTATATTGTAATGTAATATTTATTTATTTTTATGTTGTAAAAGGTTCCTTTTCCATAATGTTCAAGTTTATAATATATATAACTACGCTCACATAATTTTTAGGTAAGAAAATTTACATATTTTACCTGAAAATGGGATTCAATACAGGCAAAAAATATTTTTGTTATATATTATCATTATTATTGTTATTAACAATAGTTGTTATCTTTCAGCTTTGATAAAGCCCCCAAAGAGGGGAGAAACGTTAGCCATATAATAAAGTGACGCATTAAAACCTGCCAAAAAATCCGAGTTTTTTTTACAAACCAGAAAATTAATTTCTAAAATATTTTTTTTTTGGTATTTAAGGGCGGGCTAATGATTGAAGTGGAAAAGGTAGCCACGTGATACATCATTTGAAAGCTTATAAAATTCTCTATTTAACTGTATAAGTAGTTATTTTTTATTTATTATTTGTTTCTGATAATATTCAAATTTAGAATTTTTTACTTTAGTGTTTTTAGGTAAACTTTTGGTTAAAAGGGCTTGTGTAGTACCACCATGTGTATCTTTTTTCAAGGCGTTTACCTTTGAGTAAAACTCAAAATGGGCCTAACTTGAGTTACATCCTTGTTGGATGGGAGTGTCGATATGTTCATTAGACATTTTTGACTTGAAATTGCTTGGGCAAAATATCCTTTTACTATGGCAATCATGTCATGGGACACCCTGTATAAACTTTTGGTCATTGTCGGTTGAGATATTTGACAGAACAGAGCTTGTGAAAAACGTTAAAAAAAAAGTTTTTAATTTTTAATTTATTTATTTTTTAACAAATTTGTTTTTTAAATGTATTGTTAATTTAATGTACGGAACCTTGTTCCCCCTTTTTTTGTGTATCCTGTTATAGTGGCTCTGACAAAGCCCAGCCCTGAAGACAGTCTTCAAGTGACTGAAAGCGCTAGGCGTTAATTATATATTTTTTACTAATACATATCGATACCCCCAAGCAACAAAGCCGTAACTCATATATTGTCATTTTTCACGACAGCTAAATTTCTAAAATATTTTTTTTATATAAAACATTTTACTATTCCTTAAAACGACTTTTGTTTGATTAATGCAGTCGTCACTCCGAAGTGACTGATCGATTTCGTGCTTTTTAGCACTCTTCAGAGCCACATATCGGTAGTAGGGACAACTACGAAAATCAAATCCTTTCCATATATCTCTATATGGAGTTTAAAAATCGTTGTAAGGAAAAGCAAAAACAGCTAGCGACATCTACTGCTAAAAGCAGAGACTGGATAAACCTATCGACAGTCCAAAAAAGGAAGCAGTTATTGGTTTTAAGAACCTGTTGCACGCTGTCGATAGGGGGCAGATTAATCAATGCCACGGTGGACATTGCCGCCAATTGAATCCTAAACGCTAGGAGACCACCTTTTACAGTGGTATCTGAATTAATAAACTGAATTAAATTGTTTGATATTTACAAATTTAAAAAACTATATAAAACATTTTACTATTCCTTAAAACGACTTTTGTTTGATTAACGCAGTCGTCCCTCCGAAGTGACTGATCGATTTCGTGCTTTTTAGCACTCTTCAGAGCCACATATCGGTAGTAGGGACAACTACGAAAATCAAATCCTTTCCATATATCTCTATATGGAGTTTAAAAATCGTTGTAAGGAAAAGCAGAAACAACTAGCGACATCTACTGCTAAAAGCAGTCAAACAATTTAATTCAGTTTATTAATTCAGATACCACTGTAAAAGGTGCTCTCCTAGCGTTTAGGATTCAATTGGCGGCAATGTCCACCGTGGCATTGATTAATAAGCCCCCTATCGACAGCGTGCACTAGGTTCTTAAAACCAATAACTGCTTCCTTTTTTGGACTGTCGATAGGTTTATCCAGTCTCTGCTTTTAGCAGTAGATGTCGCTAGCTGTTTTTGCTTTTCCTTACAACGATTTTTAAACTCCATATAGAGATATATGGAAAGGATTTGATTTTCGTAGTTGTCCCTACTACCGATATGTGGCTCTGAAGAGTGCTGAAAAGCACGAAATCGATCAGTCACTTTGGAGGGACGACCGCGTTAATCAAACAAAAGTCGTTTTAAGGAATAGTAAAATGTTTTACATAGATTTTTTAAATTTGTAAATATCAAACAATTTAATTCAGTTTATATATATTTTTTTTTGTTTTTGAAGGGTGGGGAAATGATTGAAGTGGAAAAGGAAGCCATGTGATACACCATTTGAAAGCTTATAAAAGTCTCTATTTAACTGTATAAGTATTTTTTGTTTATTTATTGTTTGTTTCTGATAATATTCAAGTTTAGAATTTCTTACTTTAGTGTTTTTAGGTAAACTTTTGGTTAAAATGGCCTGTGGCGAAATCTGAGTAGTACTACTGTGTGTGTTTATTTTCAAGGCGTTTACCTTTGAGTATAACTCAAAATGGGTCTAACTTGAGTTACATCCTTGTTGCATGGGAGTGTCGATATGCTAAAAATACAAAAAACTGTCTTATCAATTTTTCTAGTTAGTTAGTGCCTATTTCCCACCCGTTGCCTATGACAACGGTTGGAAAGTGACAATCAGCTGATTTACATATCTGCTGACAGAAAATTAGTAAACTTCAAACACATAACCCCAAATTGACAAACTAATTTTAAGATAATTTTTGCGTTTTTTGGATGTTTAGGTGTTAGGTCGTAGGAAACATAGTATACGCTCCTCGAGGCAAACCATTTCAGGACTTCGTGCACTAAAAACTAGGTTCGCATAATATACTAATAATTTTGTAATTTTGATAAAAGATATTATATTTTATTAAAAGTTCAATGTAACTTCAAATGACTTTAATTCATAACACCGGTTCTGTGTTCTGGGTTCTGGTTGGAGTAACCAAATCAATGGTAAAATACGGACTATACTATACTATACTTTAATTAACATTTTCCAAGACAGCTTTTGACGTTATTTTTATTTGCGTTTTCCGTCTTGTTTTGTTGGAAGATATAATTTTTAAGACTGATTTGGCAATTAAATTTAGAATTGTGAAAACCATAAAATAAATAGGATTTCTAATGGAAAAAGGTTATTAAGCCTCAGTTAATGTTGTACTTAAATTTTATCCTTTACAAAAAAATATATTCATTGAATAAATAAAGATGGAGTTGTTTTATTTGACCTTATTTAATAATTATAATTATTAATAATGATTAAATTATAATTGGTCGAACCAAATTGCACATATTTTGAACCTATATGAAATTATATTAGAGGAAAGACGCCTAATTTCGTACGGTTTCCCAATTTCGGATAGTAGTGTATCTAAGATACTATCTGCAGAGGTAAACAGAAACCTACTTTTATGTGAAGCCAAAAGTCGAACTAAATCCGTCCTGTAATATGATAACGGTAGAGCTTCTCCCCTTTAAATGGCAGCAAAGGTCGTTTAAATTTTAAATAGCAGTTTTGTGCTGAGTTGCATTAACATGCTTGTTTATTTTATAAGTAATCGTTATAAAAGTTTGTGTTTATGTCTTAGGTAAGTTAAGATACTGGTTAAGTTGTTCCACTAGAATTAAGCAATTTAAAAATATAAACATTTTACAAATTTCTAATCTAAAAAGCAGAAAGTTGCCTAATTTCGGATAGTGTTTTTTTGTGCATTTGATTTTCAATTTCGGATATCTTTAAGCTAATTGTTATTTAGGAGAACCAACCATGAATTATTATTATTATAACGATACAACAAACTAAGATACACGATTCTGAAAAAGTAAAAATTACTTAAAATACTAAAATAACCAAAATTGGGAATATAAAATGATGTCTCCTATAGAACTTCGTAAAAAACTGCCCAATGATTAAATTACTTCTTAAATGTCAAGAAATAATAAGAAACATAAGCAATGGGACGAAAAAAAAAAAAAAAAAAATCGCATATGTCGGAAATAAGAAACCCTTTTTCAAATGCACAAAAATGCGCAAAGTTTTTTTACCCGTATTGTTGGAAAAAAAACTGTAATAAAAATGTTTTTATAATTAATCATGATTCGTTATAATAAGTATAACAATATATCAAAAAAAAATATCAAAAAGTAATACCGCCTACTAAATATTCGATAAATTGTAATTGGTATCTGAAATTAGGCCACTGTCCTCTATGATATAATAATATTGAGCAAATAAAGAGTTAAGTTGTGTTTTTCAAGATTAATTTATACTTCTTAATCAAAATTTTTCATTCACAAATCTGGATTTTTTTTTTATTGTAGGTATACTTTAAGTAAATTTTTTTCATTGTGTAGCAGCAGCAACCTGACATATTCTGCTTTCCCAATTTTTTTTTTAATTTTTTTTGGGAATCTATTTATGCAAAAAATTTTAAAATGGTGGAAAATACAATAATATTTTAAATTTTTTTTTATATTTGCTATAGTTATAGGAGTAAATATTTTTAAATGTTTTCAATATTTTCGTCAAAATTTGTATATAAGGTCGACGAAACTGAATCTGATAATAAACATTTTCCACCCCCGGGGGTGATTATTTTTAAATGTTTACAATATTTTCGTGAAAATTGCTATAAGGGGTATTTGAGGTAGCTTAAACTGCATCTGACAATAAAAAAATTCTTAGACCACCCCCGGAGGGCAAGGGGTAATTTATTTTAAATATTTACATTATTTTCGTGGAAATTGGTATATAGGTGTTTTTGAAGTTGCTAAATCTGAATCCTAGATAATATTTTTTTTTAAATCCAAGCCCTTAGGGAGGAAGCGGGTGTTTTTCGTGAAAATTGTTATATTGGTATTTTTAAGGTTACTAAAGTTGAATCTTATAATAAAATGGTTCTTACGTTTTTTTGTAAATTGGAATACTAGTGTTTTCGCTAAAACCGATTCTAATATTAAAAAATCTAGCTTACACCCGAGGGTAGATTAATGGGAAAGCTTTTTTACTAGGCAGTGTATTTTATATGCATTATGCAAATTTTATTTGCTTTAATTTCTCCATAAATTAAAGTGGTTATCCATAATTTAATTTTAAAGCGCCACATGCATAATTACTATGCTTTGATTACACAGGACCACAAAAAAAAAATAAAGTTAGTTTTTTATAAACCAAACTATATTTTTTCTACGTATTTTGGGGCGCTAAAAACGAATATAGTAACGAAAAAATCTTGACCCTTAAAATCCTGAGATATAAACTTCAAATAGTGCACTTTTTTCCTGATTTTCCGATATATTTCTTTAAAAATTTTATATAAATAATACAGATACAGCCAAAAATTTATATATGTAATATTCCTACATACATAAGCTTTATAAAAAATACATATATCTACAGTGATGGGGAGTCTGGGGGGTTTAACGTTGCACATCTCAAAAGAAATATACCATAAAATTGTCTGATACCCTTAACCAGACTATTTTTCTCAAGTTTTTTTTTATGATAAAATTTGTACACTGTGCGTGTGGTTTTCAAAACTAATTAGGGATCAGGGAGGTCTTTTATAGTCAAATTTGTTTATATCGCTAAAAAAACCTTGAGAAAAACAGTCTTGTTAAGGGTATCAGATGATGTTATGATATATTTATTTTGACATATGCAACGTTAAACCCCCCAGACTCCACACAACTTGACATAAAAAAATATGTGTAATATTTTTATAAAGCACATGTATGTAGTAGTATTACATATATAAATTTTTGGCTGCAGCTATATAATTTATATAAAATTTTTAATGAATTATATCGGAAAAACACGAAAAAAGTGCCATATTTGGAGTTTGTGGCCCTGTAAAAAATTAGAGTAGATATTTAAAATCTGCAAGTTATGGCGCGAATCATTTTTATTTAGCAATATTTCCATAAAAAGTTTTTCTGCAATCTTGAGGATTCTTGTTTTGAACTTACAAAAAAACCCAATGTGCTCTATTTCTAAACATTTTGAGGGCCAAGAATTCGTTATAGCCTAAGATAAAAGGACCCCGCACATTTAGCAAGGAAAATGTCTTTCCGCGGATTTCGATGAAAATTTGGTAAATGGGTAAATACCAAAAATTAACTTTTTTTTGGCCCCTTTGACCTTCTTCTACCCTTCCCACATACCGAAATTTCAATCCCCTCCCCTCCGAGATATTCACCACGAAAATATACCCTCCAAATTTGGAATCGCTACGATTTGTTGTTCTCGAGTTATAGTGTTTACAGACAGACCGACAGTCCGACAAACCGACAGACAGACATTTTTTTAACAAGATCTCAAAAGTCTTAAAAACTTCAAAAACGTCGAGAAATGTGAAAAAATTGATTAGGTACTTTTAATTTTAGAATTTTAAAATATAAATGCAATTATAATTAATATTTTTTACCACCAGCCTAAAAGCACATCTTTATTATTGTTCTTTTTATTGGTAGAAATATTATTTCTCTACCTATGACGTCAGATGTTCTAAATATAATGAAATTGCACCATGGTTGATAATGAATTTTTATTCAGCTGTTTTGGCATCTGACGTTTCACATAATTATTAAATCACATTGGTATTTACAAGTGTCTTTAGGCACCAAATTTATTTATTACATAATAAATTAAAAAATATTAACTAAATTAGTACCTATAACATGTTTAACAAAAAAACACTTCGAAAAGTGAAAATCATTGTTCCATCATACTCAACCATAGATTATACAACCCATAGATTACCGTAAAGATCATAGATTACTAGAGGTACAACCCCCATATATTAGATATTAGATATTCAACTCGTAAAGCGACAATGTTTTATAGGTTGCATATGCCTTGCTCCAACCCTTGCGCAATTTGCGCAGCACAAATAATCTGGTCTTTTGTTGATATAACCTTAAAATACAATTGTTAATTTTTTAAAATGACATATTTATTAACAAAATTTAACAAAAGTAATTAGCAATTTTTTAAACTAAGTAGTTTATAAGTATAAAAATTATAGTTAATTGTACAATTTCGGCAACACATATTTATATGAGTAGGTGATGTTACTGGTATATTTATTTCTCTTTTTTACTGTTAAATTATTATGTGTAAAAGTTTTCGAGTGTTCTGTATGAGGTGAATTTATATCAAAGATGTGGGGTACTGTGGGGTTTTCCGGTTCATTAAAATCAGTAGGCAGAGTTGTATTGAAGAGGGAAGAACTTGAAGAAAAATTAACTAAAGAAAGTAGCTTTTTCATTAAATTTTAGTAAAATAAATAAGTAGCTAATTAATTGTACTGGTAGTGAAAAAAATACTATATTTTCCACGTGAGTGGAGATTTAACATTTTAGACTGCGTCGCAGGTCAAAAATGTTAAACTTCTCTCACTTGGTAAATAATATACTATTTATAAAAGCATAATAATGTAACACACTGTTGATAACACTTAAATAACAATTGAACCTGCAGCGAACACATTGACATGATTAAAGGTTCTAAATATACATCAAGTGATTAGCTAATTTTATTTCAAATCATTTTTCATCGCAGAATACCTGCCTGTCAAAAACAAGTCTCGTCAAAAATTTATTGAGTACCATTAGAGCGAAATTTTATGTCAAGCGATAAATCCTTAAAAAACATTAAAAAATCATACGATAGTAATTAAGCAGAAAGCTTTTTTTAATTTAAAACTTGAAAATATAGTTACGGTGCATTCCATTGTTACGTTTTCGATATTCGTACTATGGTCTGTTTCATCAAGCAAGAGAGTAAATTTAAAATCACACAGTAAATACTTTTTACAACAGGTTTGCATAGTATATGTTTGTGTATAGTATATAGTTATGTTTTATAAAATACTAAACTACGCAGTATATTCGCACATCCAATATTCGAATCTGTTTTGATAATATTTACTGTCTATTCATTAAAATATCGGGATTTGTTAAAATCAAAATTGAATTTTTATATTTTAAATTTGCTTGAACAACAAATATTTATTATACTTGCCTGTCATGCCTAATTTAGGCCAAAACACACCTAGTTAGTATATATATATTATGGTCCGTTTCATCAATCAAGATAGTAAATATTGACTGTATATTTACAACAGGTTTGAATAGTATGTTTGTGTATAGAATATAGTTATGTTTTATAAAATAAACTAAGCAGTATATTCGCACATCCAATATTCGAATCTGTTTTGAAAATATACACTGTGCGATTTTTAATTTACTCTCTTGCTTAATGAAACAGACCTTATTCATAAACACTGTGCGTATGCCTAGTCGCTGCCTTTAATTAATGCCCCTTTTTTCAACCTTGCAACGCGTTGCTTCTCATTTGAAATACACTTGCTTATAAATATTTTTTATGTATGTTCATGCATAACTTTTGAACGAACAGGTTGAAGAGAATCTTTTTTTTTGTTTTGTACAAAAGGTGTCTGTCCCATCGTAGAATTCTGACCTCGATGTTTCTGGATAAACTAAATAATTTGATTTAATCGCAGTATAAATATTTTATTATAATTTGGCCAAATGGGCATTTATCACAAAAAAAATAATAAGGATATTTTTGGCAGTAACTTCCTTATTATTTATGGTAGGACAATATTACTTGCACAGTGAAAATCATTTTAAAATTTCCACTTGAAAATAATTTGTCGTATTCCGAGGTAAAGCGATTTAAAATCATTGTTACCCGTCGTGAAAGGTTACTGGTTCAAACTTGTTTTGCTTTCTCATTTTGAAAAATTTTAAAAATCGAGTAAATCTTGTGCCAAAATTTTCATTTTTTTTGCATATTTTTACGTTTTATGAAGTTTTATAACGATATAAATCAATTTCGAGTAAAAAAAATTGTCCGCTTGGTCTATTGGTCTGTCGATCGGTCTGTTGGGAAAATCTTATGTGCACGATAACTTAAGAACGCTTTAAGTTAGAGACTTGAAATTTGGCATACAGGTATGTTACCAAAGGGTTTGTTTTTGGTGAACATTGCGTTGCGGCAAGGGGAATGGGGAATGGGGAAAAATACATTTTTTACAAAAATTTAAAAATTGTTATATACTGATTTTTAAGGTTGCTGAAGTTGAATTTAATAAAAAATATTCTAACTCCACCCCCGCGGAGGTTAGGGGGTAAATAATTTTAAATATTTTTAATATTTTCGTCAACATTGGTATTTAGGGGTTCTTGGGGTTGACTAAATTGAATCTGATAATAAAATGTTTATAATTCCACCCCCTAAGGGGCGGGGGTAGTTTTCGTGAAGGTTAGTATATTAGGGTTTTTAAGGTTGCTAAAAGTGAATCTGATAATAAAAAATTCTCCACCCCCTGAGGGGCGGGGCTACTTTTCGCGAAAATTGGTAAATATATTCGGGTTTTTGTTGTTGCTATAAGTGAATCTGATAAATAAAAAAATTCTCCACCCCCTGAGGGGCGGGGGCTAGTTTTTTTGAAAATTAATATATTGGGGCTTTTAGGTCGCTGAATCTTAAAATATATATTTTTAAATCCACTCCCTGGGGGGTAGTTTTCTTGAAAATTGGTATTATGGGGTTTTTAAGGTCGCTAAAACTGAATCTTAAAATATATATTTTTTGAATCCACCCCCTGAGAGACAAGGGTACTTTTCGCGAAAATTGGTACATATATTCTGAATCCTAAAATATATTTTTTTAAATCCACTCCCTGAGGAGCGGAGGATAGTTTTTATGAAAATTGGTATATTGGCGTTTTTAAGGTTGCTTAAAATGAATCTGATAATAAAAAATCCAATTCAGGCGCGGATGTGATAAATCGGAAACCATTTTTACTGAGCAGTGTATTTTTTTTTTAAATTAAACCATAATCAATTACTTTTAATTTAACATCCAATTTATGCGCTAATGATTCACGATTTCACGATTTCATGTCATTTTATTTATATCATATATCACATAAAACCAATTTGACATATTATGGTTTATGAAATCCTTAACGAGTTACATTTTTTATTCATACATTATACTGGGTGGTTTTTTACATGCATTTACCCAGGTTTGATATTAATTTTTTCTTACAGGCCCATAAGAGGTCTGTACTTTTTGTTCTTTTGGGTTGGCAACAGACCTGGCCTATCGCTTGACGTTTTCCGTGCAAATGTCAATGTCGCTTTAAAGTTGAATTTTCTACAAAATTGTATGTTTAGGTTATTTTTACCATGTTAAAATTGTGGCTGTTAATTGCAGTAAAAAAAGGAAGATATGACTATAAAATATATCAAAATATCATTTGTTCTTAGAATTTTAAACATGGTGTAAACTGTAATGCCAATCCAAAACAAAAATCCCTAAATCAGTCATCAATTTAAATGTAAGTTTTTTTTAATTTTAGGTCAAAATATTGTATAAAGCACTCGTTTCATAACACGTTTTTAGCGCACTAATACCTTAGAAAACTCGCCGCAAGCCGCTCGTTTTCTAAACTTGTACTCGTGCGCTAAAAACGTATATTATGAAACTAGTACTTTAATATACTATTAACGAATCGAGTAATCGTAAAACTAGTTTAAATCAATGAAATAGAGGAGTGGGGGAACAGGAATGGTGTCTGAACGAGTGGCTAATATGAATGGCAGCCATTAACCGCATTCTTTACATTAGGGGGTTCAAATTTTTCACACTAGGTGGTGCGATTTGGTAACTTTATAGGGAATTTTTATCCTAGGATTGGCCAGTGTGGTTTATTGACAATGAACTTTTCAGGGTTATGTCAATGGATTTAAAAACGTATACAAAACAATACTAGTTCATTGATATAAAATAACATTTCACAAAAAAACATATCCTACTTGAAAAAATTACAGAAATATATTAAATTAAAAAAAAAATAACAGAAATTAAAAAAACAATAATATTGAAAAACAAGAAGTTGGGTTTGGACTTTATTTAAAAGCAGTTTAATCTTTTAAAGGACCCGAACCTTCATTCCTATACATATGTAAATGCATTTTGGTTCTAGCATGTAGATTGTTTAATTCCTCGACCATTTTCCTTATATTAGCCCCAAAATATATTGTTAAACTTGATTTTTGTTGGTGGCTTAAGAAAAGCATATGTATTAGTCTGTTAATACAAATAATTACACTGCTTCCCTTCTGATCCCATTCATTCCATGTTTTATTATTCATTCCATGTTATTATGTACCATGCACATTCTTGTTATTATTCCATACACATTTCTCTCAAATGAAAAAAAAATAAATTAAAAAAAACTAACATATAATTAAGAAAGGCTCAAAAAGTTTGCTCAAACATATAAATTATTTAGATAAAGATATCAACATGTCAACTGTAAGTATTACCAGGAAAAACTATTACGATAAAATTCCCTATAGTTACCAAATCGCACCACCTAGTGTCAAAAATTTGAACCCCTTAAAGTAAAGAATGCGTTTAATGGCTGACAACGTAGTGTCACTACTTATTTGTATTGGAATCCTGTTCCCCCACTCTAGTTCATTGGTTAAAATTCTTAATTCTTACAAATTTAAATAATTAGATCACAAAATAACACCGAACTTTTCATTCTGCGCACAGAAAACCGCTATTGTATTAGATCTATGCGTCTATAGACGCATAGCCATTTTTATAAGTTGCCAGTAAAGCAATTTAAAAAAAAATTGAACTTCTAAATTTTGATGTTATTCGTAGATATTGTTTTTTTGCTTTCCCATTTTGAAAATTTTCAAAATTCCGGAAAGCCTTGTATTAGTGGTTTGTCAACTCCACGTATGCAGAAAAAATATTTAGTATATTATTTCTAAAAAACTAAATTTATTCCATCAAAAGTTCCATATCAATTTGCGGTGTCAGCTTGATGGTCCATAAATTTACATATAATAAAAATCAAATTGGTTTTTGTCGATATTTTCAATACATTGTATAAATTGAGTTTTTATTGTTAAAATAACAAGCTTTAAGTTAAAAATTATAACGCCAAGTTTATAACAAGCCGTAGTGCAGTCTGCACTGTGCAGATATGTAATGCTACACATTACATTATACACTATATTATACATTATACTAATCACAGTAAATGTTTGTTTGTTTTTTAACCTCGTACTATTCTACTTAATTAAGCATCCCCTAAGTCCAGGACTTGTGTGGGCTAGTAGTAGAGGGAACCACCGGCTTTAATTGACTTTCGAACCAATATATCTAGGGAGTACGCCTTCGCCAAATTTCAATTATTAATTAACTGAAAAAGGCAATCGGCGCCAGTGAGGTTTGAACTCACGATCATTAGATCAGTGTCAGGCTATATCGATGCCATTGACCACTGAGCTAAATCTCCCAGTTTATTTTTTTGATTTTTTTTTTTATTTTTTTTTATTTTTCTTATTTCGCAAAAAAATTAATAAAAAAATTGAAAAATTACAAAAAAAGTTTTTTTGAAAACTTTAAAAAAAAATTAATTTCAACAATTTTTCGTTTATCAAAAAAAAATATTTTTTAGAAAAAAAATTTTTTTTTGAAAATTATTTTTACTTGGGAAATGCAATACTGTGAATAGTATATAAAGAAATGCGTAGCATTACATATCTTACGGCTTGTTTTACCTATTTTTCCATGTTTGCAATGTCTATAAAACTTTGCTTTTATTTTACTTATATTAATATTTATTAATTTGTTCTCAAATCTACTTTTAAGCTTTAAAAGTTAACAATCTGTGAGAATATAATATATTAACATAGGCGTCAACTCCGAGGGGAGCCGGGTGTCATGGCCCTCTGGACTCATAGCAGGGGGCCGGGCCTCTCGGAATATTATCTATACTATATACTAAAATGTTATAAAAGCATATAGATTTTTAGTCTTTTTTTTATTTAATACAAATTAATAACTTTTAAAAAATTTGGGCCTCCTGTGAGATTTTGAAAAGTCGGCGCCTATGTGTATTATATGCTTTACATTCTTCTTCTTTAAATCAATGGCCTTTTCATAGTATTTGGCCAGCTCAATATAAATTTGTACTTATATTATTCTAGAAGGTTGGGTCACTTGGTGAAGTGGTCTGGATAATTCCATACCCAGTCTTCTTTTTCTTCTTAATGCATCCACAGATACGTTCTGTTGACAAGGCTGTTTTTTATAATTTGTAATTATATTTGCGCATGCGTTAGTATATAAATAAATTCTGTTCATATAAAAACTTCTACACGTGTTAGTTGCTTCCAAATCAAAATTTATCAGCATTATAAATGATTAAACAACATAAAATTCCCTTCTTACTCCAATATAATCGCATGTTCGTCATTTTACTGCACATCATCCATACAATCACTATAAAATATATAAAAGCGAATCCAGGGCATATCTAAGATAGCAAATAAATAAATAACTAAACTAAACCACTTGATGCTAAAAATTAAACGCGATTAACGCATTACCTAATTCTTGCCAAAAGTACATGTTGCTCGTTTCACGGGTGAAAAGCAACTAACTGGCTTTGCATTCTATAGTATGCTTCGAGTAGTTGCAAGTAGCTATGGTCTGTTTCATCAAGCAAGATAGTAAATTAAAAATCGCACAGTGAATATTTTCAAAACAGATTCGAATATTGGATGTGCGAATATACTGCGTAGTTTATTTTATAAAACACAAGTATATTCTATACACAAACATATAATATTCAAACCTCTTGTAAAAATATTTACTGTGCGATTTTTTATTTACTATCTTGTTTGATGAAACAGACCATAAGCTATAATTTATATGACCAAAACAATAAATATATTATATTTTTTTAATTTACAGTAACGGTATTCTGTATGTATTTTGTTTTAAATAAGACCTTTCATAGTGGATCAAAATAAATAAAAGAATAAAATTTTACTATTCAGTACTGGATAATATTATACATATCTCAAATCAAGTATGTCATCTAAAAGTCCTATACACACTAATGTGTTATAGCTTTTTTAGTTAGCAGTATGTAGAAAATGTACAGAAAATATAAGGAAAATTTTTATTTACTTAGATCTTTTCTTTTTTTTAGCTGAACAAGTGGAGGATGAATCAAAAACATGTGGCAAAATATTGGTTGCTTTGTCTTGGGTTCTGGTTGTTCTAACGATGCCATTTTCCCTATTTGTTTGCTTTAAGGTAAGTGTCCAAAGTAAAATTTATTCAACACTTTTAAGTGTTAAAACACAGAGAAACAGTATGGACCCGATCATAAAGTAAAGCCTGTTAAAATGGCCGGTAAAAACCATACAATGCGGTCCAAAAGTTACCCCTATCTTAACTTTTTTTTGAACGTTGAGATATCGACTTAACTTGGAACACGTAAATAAGAAAAAATCAAACTATCTTTTTAAATATATGGTCTGTTTCATCAAGAAAGATAGTAAATTAAAAATCGCACAGTGAATATTTTTAAAACAGATTCGATTATTGGATGTGGGAATATACTGCGTAGTTTATTTTATAAAACATATTCTATATAAAAACATATACTATTCAAACCTGTTGTAAAAATATTTGTGCGATTTTTAATTTACTATCTTGCTTGATGAAACACACCATAGTTGGTATTTTTAAACAGATACATCTTTTTAAAACTTATAAAAATTTCTATTTGACCATATATTTTTCTAGACATTTTTTTGGGTTTATTATGGGAATTTTCGTCAAAATATATTTTAATAAAAAAATCAAAAAAATTTAAAAACTTTATGATGCACAAACGTTAAGTATACTTAACTAATTTTAAAGAATTACACCAAAAACTCATTTTTTAGCAAACAAATTAAATTAAAAATGAAGATCCAAACCTTAAAAAAACGTTTTCAAAAATAAAAAAATGTTTAATGTTTAATATTTATGCTACCAATTTTTGGTGTACTGGTTAATTAAGTCGCCAGTGGTACGTAAACGAACTTTGTTATATTATAATCAGTACCCGGCATATTTCCAGTTGTAGTCCAATCTTCAGGTCTTCAGCCTTTACCTGGAAATAATTCAGGAAGTTTTGATTTTCGGTTTATTGGGTAGGGTTAATGACCGAAAATAAAAAAACAATTTTGCGCCCAATTGGTTTCTATGGAACATACCAGTAGCTAAAGGTATGCATTTTGAAAGTTTGATGACAATTAGTGCGTTTTTTTCATATCCTTTTCATTCAGAATAGACCGTAAAAACATGATTTTGAGATATTAGTGTCAAATGGCAAAAAGTATCAGTGTTAATCAAAATGTGGTACTAAAAATACTGTTTTGCTTACTGGGTAGGGTTAATATTAGGGATTGAACGGAATGCTACTTGTTTTCGGTTAAAAACGTCATCTGACATACTTTTTTACGAAATGGATGAAAGAGACTATCGCTGGAATCCCAATCTGGGAGAAAGAAAACAAAACTCTTAGAGATATTGCACCGGGTAACAACAGATTAAGTGCTGATATTTTATATAATATCACAATAAAGATCCTATTTATTAAATAAAAATATTGTTCATTTAGGCATGCTATTTATAATATACTTTTAGTTCATCAAATAAGAAAGTATACAAAAACGAATATTATTATTAAGTCGAACTTTAGACTGAAAATAGAAATTTTTATTTTTGCGCTTGACACAATTTCTAATTCTACTTTGATTTTTAACCCGGCGTCTGACAGGTGGTTTAGTTTTACAAGTAACGACAGGTGGGGTGTAATAAACCCCAACAATAAATGGGACCGTTTTTGCTTTATTTAATAAATTTTATATAAAATGTAGTAAAATATTCGAGTTATACAATATACAATATACCTAAAAATAATTTTAAAAATCTTAAATACATATATGTTTATTTTTAATCGGTTAACAAAAATAAATCAAATTTAAAAAAAAAAATAGGAAAGCTTTTTGTTCCCTATTAACTAAAAAAAAAATAACGTTTAAAATTGCCAAACAAAGATCTAAATGAATAACATAAATTATAAAGTTTTAAATATTATAGGTAGTGTTCAAAATAAATTACTTTAAGTAATCGTAATACGACTGAAAAATACAGGAGAAACAGGAAGATAATAGTATATTACGCACCGAGTACGCGAACCTAGTTTTCAGTGCAAGAGAGTGCTTATTTTTTTATGAGACGCAGCCGAGTAAAAAATCTTTCGAAGTCCACCGAAATAGTTTGCGTCGAGGTCGGTATATTATTTTTTCTACGACCTAAACATCCAAAAGACGCAAAAATTGTCTTAAAATATTAATTTGTCAATTTAAGGTTATGTGTTTCACGTTTACTCATTTTCTGACAGCAGATGTAAAAAATCAACTAATTTTCACTTTTCAACCATTGTCATAGGCAACGGGTGGAAAATAGGCACTAACTACTAGCTAGGTTGTAGGAAAATAAATATTACTTATTATGACACGTGGGGTGTCAGAAACCCCAGGCGACTTCAAAAAGACGTGGCCTCTAATGCTTCAATATTTATACTGCCGTTCATGCTACACTGTGCAAATTAAAAAGCGATTGAAAGGTACTGAGGCGCTGTCTTCGCTTGGCGCGAAAATAAAATAGTTACGGAGTAATATTTGGACTCTGGGGTTTGTGACACCCCACGTGTCAGACGCCGGGTTAAAAGGGCAAAAGAAGAACGACGTCCCCCGTATGCAGTTAAATCCTGAAAAAGGCCTTTTAATGTATTTACTGGCTTTAGGGACCCCGAATCCTACAGAGCTATACTGCCTAACTACCCTAAAAAGCAGTAACTCCATATTAAATAAAACTGAAATAATGGC
This sequence comes from Brachypterus glaber, assembly GCA_958510825.1. NCBI lineage: Eukaryota > Metazoa > Arthropoda > Insecta > Coleoptera > Kateretidae > Brachypterus > Brachypterus glaber. The sequence continues at coordinate 84,308,005 of OY294045.1, read as the reverse complement.
AAAAACAGTAAATCGTCTTAGCCACACCCTTGTATTATAGGTAGAATCGAGAAAGTGGGCGTATAAATTTAGGTTTGAAGTACCTTTATTATAACACAAGTTTCGCAATTATTAATTATTTATTTAAAAAGAAAATGGGACTTACTGCTTTTTAGCTTACTATCTCGTAGTCAAAATTTTTAGCAACGCTAAACTAAAAAGCAGCATGTGACAAGATAAAGAGAAAACAACCCAAATAATATAAAAAAAAATATTTTTAAATTTCCTTTAAAAAGTTAATTTTACTTTCCCCTTGGGCCCAGGAAAAATCTTGGGTAAGTAAGAAAAAATTGAAACATTTTTATTGATTTTTTTCACGTTTCTTGACGTTTTATATCCAAAAAAGACGATTTCCCTAAAAAAACTGTCTGTCGGTCTGTATGTCCGGAAAATTTGTGACCACGATAACTCGAGAACGCTTTGAGCTAAAGACTTCAAATTTATATCATAGATTTATTATCCAAAGTTTTAGGTTGAGATTGTTTTTGGTAAAAATCGGTGTGGCGTAAGGGGGTAAAATAGGGTTAAAACAAGTTTTTTAAAAAATATTTATTTTTAATTTTCTTTTCTTTTTCGGAAAAAGAAACATTAAAAAAAAAGGCCCAAATGTCAAATTGAAACTTTTCATAGACAATTTGTCAAAAATAACTTTTAAAATGTAAACTTCTATATTACTGGAATACTATGGATCTTTTAACTTTATTGTAATAGTTTTTTAAATTTGTTAAGTGTTTTTCTTTGTTATAATCCTACTTCAAATTTTAGGTTCTAATTTAGAACGGCTAAATAATTAAAAGTTCTATATCTGCACATAAATGGGAATGAAAAATATACTATTTAAAATTTATATTGATGGACAAATGTTTAAAATGCCCCTCACTCCAAACGATTAAAAATGTAAAAAACCAATATACCAAATTGTATTTTAATTTTTTTTTTATAAAATATGACAATTGAAACACTTTATATAAAATTAAAGTTTGAGGTCTTTCATCATTATATATAAAAGTTGACATTCTCATATGTTATGTTTCCATCGAAACCAATTGGATGATTTACCCACTTAAATAATTGTAACAGCTTCTGAGATTGGTGGAAACAAAACGTTATTATCTCAATATTTATACATACACACCCCACTCAAATTTTGCTTTTTTGATTGCTGTATAAGTACATATTTAATTTTTTTAACGTTCTGGTACACCCTGTATATCCGCGTTAAAAGTAAAATTATGACAGCTTTATTTATATATTTATTATTTGTGTATAAAATTGTCACAGATTACTAGATGAGAAAAAAAAAAGAATAAAAATGTTTTTACTTCAAGTCCTTGTCCTTGAAGCCAAGCAATTTTTAGCATCTATACAATAACAACGTCCACCGGCTCAAATTTAATATAATCATTTTGTCAGTGCGCCTAATCTTTTCATTTTCGAGCCCCCGTATATTTATATTAAATACTTGTCATGCTTCTTATAAAACCTTATTTTGTACTGAATATCTACAGCAGTAGATCCAATAAAAGTGGTTTATTCGGTTTGATAAATTCGCATTTTTCCTGACAATTTCCTTTGGTTTAAACTTATGTGATTCATATCCCGGTCGAATAAAGAATAAAAGTGTATGTGAAGGCTTGTAAAGAAGATAGCAGAATATACATTTAACTTTACTTGGAATTCTGCTGTACTTCAAATGTCAGCTCGCTGTCTACTAAATAACAAACTAGATTTAAATTATACTTTTAATAAAAGCCTTTTTTATTCGCTAAAAAAGTGACATTTTTCGGTTAGAAATGTTACGTTAAAAGTGATTTCCCAAAAATTAGAAAAAAAAATAACGTGGCTAACGCCTAGAATGAGTCATATACAGCCTGTTCCAGAACTCGCTTACAGAAATTTGAGGGTATATTAAAAACCCTATGAAAAATATGAAAAAAATGTCAAAAAAAAATCCATCTTCGTTCAATAAAAAAATAAGAACGCTTTAAGTGGATCAATACTGTTACAGATGTTAAATTACCTTAAAAGTTGAAGTTGTAGCAAATTTAATTATTGCAGGTACATATTCTGTAGGTTGACATCATGATTAACGTGACATAGATATTTATTAATGTCAAAAAACCACCGCTGGATGGAGTGACTCTATAAAAATTGAAGATTTGATAGCCACAGTCGGTTTTGTCAAAATATAATAACCTAAAAAGATTCTAAAGTTGAAAGTCTCAAACAATGCAAGCGTCAACAATAAAAATACAACCATAGTTACTAATAAGTAGGAAAAAACTAATTTGTAGGTAATTTAACATCAGCAACAGGATTGGTCAGATTAAATAGCTTTCTTTTTAATTAGTATTGAAGATGTTTTTTTTTTGAAATTTTTTTCCAGAGGCTTTTTAATATACCCTCCAATTTCTGTACGCGAGTTCTGGAACAGGCTGTGTGTCATCATTTTTTTCGTAGGACTATTAGTTTCCGAGATATAGGCATTTATATTTATTATTATATATTTTTACATTAAATTTCATTTCTTATTTAACATTAAATCAAATTTTTCTTTTAATAAATTTCTGGTAATGGCGCCGCCAGAAAAACAATCCGATAAAGCCACAAAGAAAAAACAAAAGGATATGGTCCAAAAATACAGGAAAATTCAAGTCAATTTGATATGTTATTTTATAACCTTCCTCATTTTTCCACTCGTCTAGAAAATGTACTCGTTTCAAATATTTTAAACTTAATTTCCTGTATTATTAAAAATAAACATAGACAAAGTAAAATTCATTTTCAAAACCGTAGAAATTATTAAAAACCTGTAAGAAGATTTTGTCCTGACGAATACAATGAAAAAATATACAAAAAATTTAGACTTAAAAAGAAAATCAAAATATCCTACATCAGTTTTAACCTCAAAACTATGTAAATTCAACAAGCGGACAAAGCCTTTCCACCCTTACTGCTCAACGCTTAAGTGGTCTTAATGCCTTATTAAAATCTGGTTTTAAGATACAACAGTTTAGAACTGATGTATCGATAATATATATTTTTTTTAGTTTAAAATTAAAAAAAAATAATTTTATTCAGTAAAATTTCTTTTTTGTGCATTTTATTTACTTTTTAACAAATCAGATATGTTACCTTTTTTAACAAAGGGCAGAAAAGAGCTCTTTATAACCTATTTTGGCTTTAAATTTTACCTCATAGATGACCCGCTATGATTGTCATTGTTGTTAAAATGTAAATACTTTTCTAATATTTTATGTTTCATATGATTGTGAATAAAAGACTGTTATAAGAAAATGATGTTTCTAACTCTCGAGATGCTAATTTGTTCTAAACTGTGCCTCGGCCAAATAGGATCTCTCGAGTTGGAAATGTTTCATTTTTATATTAGGTTAGAAATATACTATTTTATATTTGCGAATTATCTGAACATACAAAAAATCCAAGGACGAGAAATAATGTTTCTCGGTCGCATGCGTGAGCCGAAATTCACAACCGCGTAAGACCTAGATATATTTCTCGTCCGTGTATCATACGCTATTTTTTATTCACTTGTAAATATATTTTTAACAAAATAGGTAAAAATAATAAGTAAGGGACCACAAAAGTACTTTGGCGGGCTGTATCCCGCCAAAGTAAAATAAAAGACAAACTATTAACAAAAGTGTCACAAGCGAATAAAAAGGTACATTTTTTAGTAGTATGTCAAAAAATAATAGTTTTGTTCGGCCTAAAAAAATGCATAGGAATTATTTGGTAATAAAAGATATATGTTTAATTAAGTTCGTTCCATGGCTTATTTAACATACAGTGCGGTCCAAAAGTCACCCCCCCCTCTTAACTTTTGAACGAGTTGAGATATCGATTTCAAATTTAGAACTCTTAAATAAGACAACTTAAACTACGTTTAAGCATATATTTGATACTTTTATCTCTTAAAATGTGAGCAGGGGGGCATTTTTAAAAAATTGTTTGGATTTTTTAGAGAAATTTTGACAAAAATGCCCATTTTCAACCCCATTTTAAACCCAAAAAAAAACTTTTAAAAAAATAAAAAATATACAGTTAAATGGAGAATTTTATAAGATTTAAAATGATGTATCACACGACCCACCTTTTCATTTAAAAAAATGTCGCCCCATGCCCCCCTGCCCACATTTTAAGAGCTAAAAGTATCAAATATATGCTTAAAGATAGTTTAAGAGTTCTAAATTTGAAGTCGATATCTAAACTTGTTCAAAAGTTAAGAGGGGGGGGGGAGGTGACTTTTGGACCGCTCTGTATATTAGACCTTCCTTGGAGTTTTGTTCTTTAATATGGAATCCAACGAAAACTGGTTTAATTAATGAACTTAAAGGAGTGCAGAGAAAAGCTGCCCGATGGGTACATTTAAATTTTTCCAGATTAGAAAACGTGGATGGCCTTCTTTAGTTACTAGGCGTGAAAATTATATAAAAACTATAGTTTATAATGCTTATAATGATAAGGCATCCTTTTCTGAAATAAAAAATTGATTTTCACCATTTAATTATTTATCTCGACAGGATCATTTATTTAAATTGAAATTGCCAAACTATAAATCTAATTTTGGCTATAACTCCCTACTTGGAACCGGTATCACATTATGGAATTCTATTCCAAAATCCGTATTTATAAACGGAATGCCTAGCTCAAATAAACTTAAAACATTAATACAATAACTTCTAGATAAAATGATATGTTTTCTTTGCGTTTTTATCTATAAACCACATGTAACTTTCTTGTTTTATCTTGTACATCCACAAGCTCAATAAAGCTGCTCATTTGTATTCTTATGTAATATATTAATAATATTAATATGACAAAAATCAAATTTTAAAATGCAGCCAATGTTATTTAATTTAATAATTGTGTAAATTAATTTTCAGTTTAGTTTATTATAGTAATAACCCAATTCCATAGAAATATTCAAAATTAATAAGTTATATGCACTGAAAGAAATTACATTGAAAAGGTGTAAAAAATACACTCTATAAATGTGTAAATTTTACACCTTTATATAAATGTACATCAACATTGATGTAACACTACACAAGTGAGGTGATTTTGACCTAGAGTGTGTATTTTTACATCCATACCTTCTGCAACAATACACTCGGAGCTCAAGAAAGTGTATTTTTATAAACATACCTTTAGCCACAATACACCCAAAGTGTAAAAATCACAATTCTGATGTACAAGCCAGCCAATAGCGGGCGTTAAGCTAGTCACGTGACTCGAGAAGCCAGAATTCCTGCTTTATCGAGTCTGGTGGCTGTCGACCATTATAATTGTTTACGTTTGTAAGAGCGTACGTATAATTTTGTGTGTGCTAGATTTCTCAAAGAAATAATTGGTAAGTGTTGATTAAAAGTAAATATTTAAAAAGTGTGATTAATACAATATCCTTAAAACATACATTTTATAATATTTTACTTATTTAGGCGGTAACACTGACCTACAAAGAGTCTAGCAGACTAACCATATGAAAACTGCCCCCGCATTAATTTAACTTTTTGTACCGGTTATGTAACACCCTTGACCTCAAAGACAACTCACCCCAATTTCAGATCCCTACCCCCTCCCCTAAGGGTAATAATAGCATAAATTAAAAAAACTTTAAAGTCGATTTTCTCGGTAACTATTTCAGATATTTAAAAGATTAAAAAACCAAATTATAGCTACTCACTAGCACTACAAAATATATTTTTTTTAGAATTTTTGCTTATATAATAGGGGTCGAAAAAAATATTTTAAGTTTTTGGGGGTAGGTTTCAATCTCACCCCTTTGAGTGACACCCACCAAAAAATTCTGTAGAAACACTTATTTACCCACCTCTAAAGTGTAAAAGTTGGAAAGCTGTCAAATGGCCGGAAGGCAGCTAAAAAACATAAAAACTAGTAGCGTGCACCAGTTTTTAAAAATAATAAATGTCATTTTGAATAGTATAGTATGTAGAAGATAATTTTACATTAAACCAGTAAGGGGCTATTTAAGTCACATGATGTATATTTTTAGTAAAAAACTTACTTTTATTTGAAATAAAATAAACTATTTTGGGTAATTCCATTCCGTTACAGCCGCAGAAAAAAAAGACACTTTCTTTTAAATATTTTCTTATATTATCATTTTTAATCAAAGAGCCTTTAAAAATAATAAATAACAAACAATCTTTAATATTAATATAATAAAATATCTAAAAGAAATTGTATTTTTTTCTGCAGATGTAACGTGAGTTACCATGGAATTACCCTTTTAGAAAAATATTTATTTTATTTTATTTGTATATTAATAATAGTAGGTATAAAAAATAAAGTAATTTCAATACAATTTTATATTAAACTATACTAAGCCGTGAAGATATGTAATGCTACGCATTCCATTATACAGAGTGGCCCATTTATCATGACAATCTTTAATATTTTAATAACTGCTAGATATATCAAAAAAAGTTTTAAACAAAAGTTATAAGAGCTTAATTGAAGCACAAAATAGTTTAGATGTAATATGTTTAGCGGACACAATGGAGGGAATATTTTAGTTTGGGTGATAAATAATTTTAAAGCCTGTAAAATTCTCTATTCGACCATAGATTTTTTATTTATTCAAAAACATTTTGAGGGTGTTAAAATTTTTTTGAAAATGGGTATTTTTGTTAAAATTTCTTTAAAAAATCAAACAATTTTTGTTTAATAATTATTTTCATGATAGAAAAATGTAAATTATACTTTTAGACTAATTTTAAATGACAACTATAAATAAAAATTTCTAAAGAAAGTCTAAAAAAAATAGTTATTTATTTACCAAGGGTATTAAGTAGATACAGCCTGTTCCAGAACTCGAGTACCGAAATTTAAGAGATGATTCTACATCCAAAAATATGAAAAAAAGTTTCTATAAAGGTTGGTCCGGAAATGAGCCCTAAGGGAGCTACGGCCCTTCGAAGATGACGTATTGAATGGGGAACAAAAAAAAAGCACCAATAAAATTTTAATGATGCAGGGTAATTCTTCATTTAAAACTGATCAAAAAAGTATTATACACCAAAACACCTAAATTTAATATTAAAGGAGTAATAGCCTTTTAAAAAGTAACGTTTTTGGTGGCACAAAATGTTACTTCCTCTTAATTGCATTTTTTTTTGATAACGGTTGCTCCTACAGTGTTACACTATATGATATTTTATATGTATTTTTACTCTAGAAATCTATATTTTTTACAACAAATCCAAAAAACATACACATAGAAAAGTTTGGGGCAAAAATGTTTTAAGCCTCATATATTTTGTCCGTCTGGGCACGCCCCTGGATAAATTAAAAAAATAAATTAACATAAACTTATTGCCCTTATTAATACTAGTATACATGCAAAAGCTCGCCGCTCTAGCTTAAACGGTACCCGAGTTATTAATTAAAAACCTTATTTTTATTACAATTTTAAAGGGCCCTAGATCCCTTAGGGCTCATTTCCGGACCAACCTTTATAGGAACTTTTTTTATATTTTTGGATCTAGAATCACCTCTTAAATTTTGGCATGCCAGTTATGGGTCACCCTGTATTTATGCCCTGAGAGCGACGATCTTTGTTTGTACGTCGCACGGGGGCATACACATCTACTATAATTTACATTTTTCTATCATGAAAATAAATATTAAACAAAAATAGTTTGATTTGGACTTGGAGAAATTTTAACAAAAATAGCCATTTTCAAAAAAAATTTAACACCCTCAAATTTTTTTTGAATAAATAAAAAATCTATGGTCGAATAAAGAATTTTACAAGCTTTAAAATGATTTATCACCCAAACTCTTTTTCATTAAAAAAAAATATTTCCTCCATTGTGTCCGCTAAACAAATTACATATACACTGTTTTGTGCTTCAATTAAGCTCTTATAACTTTTGTTTAAAACTTTTTTTGATATATCTAGCAGTTATTAAAATATTAAAGATTGTCATGATAAATGGATCACTCTGTATAATGGAATGCGTAGCATTACATATCTTCACGGCTTATTATAGTTCAATATAAAATTGTATTGAAATTACTCTATTTTTTAAACCTACTATTATTAATATACAAATAAAATAAAATAAATATTTTTCTAAAAGGGTAATTCCATGGTAACTCACGTTACATCTGCAAAAAAATTACAATTTCTTTTAGATATTTTATTATATTATTATTAAAGATTGTTTGTTATTTATTATTTTTAAAGGCTCTTTGATTAAAAATGATAATATAATAAAATATTTAAAAGAAAGTGTCTTTTTTTCTGCGGCTGTAACGTGAGTTACCATGGAATTACCCAAAATAGTTTATTTTATTTCAAATAAAAGTTTTTTACTAAAAATATACGTCATGTGACTTAAATAGCCCCTTACTGGTTTAATGTAAAATTATCTTCTACATACTATACTATTCAAAATGATTTATTATTTTTAAAAGCTGGTGCACGCTACTAGTTTTTATGTTTTTTAGCTGCCTTCCGGCCATTTGACAACTTTCCAACTTTTACACTTTAGAGGTGGGTAAATAAGTGTTTCCCCAGAATTTTTTGGTGGGTGTCACTCAAAGGGGTGGTATTGAAACCTACCCCCAAAAACTTAAAAAAAAAATTTCGACCCTTATTATATAACCAAAAATTCTAAAAAAAATTATATTTTGTAGTGCTAGTGAGTAGCTATAATTTGATTTTTTAATCTTTGAAATATCTGAAATAGTTACCGGGAAAATCGACTTTAAAGTTTTTTAAATTTATGCTATTATTACCCTTAGGGGAGGGGGTAGGGGTCTGAAATTGGGTTGAGTTGTCTTTGAGGTCAAGGGTATTACGTAACCGGTACAAAAAGTTAAATTAAAGTGGGGGCATTTTTCATATGGTTAGTCTGCTAGACTCTTTTAAGTTGTTAAGACTTGTGTATGTTTTCTGTTTCTATTTTATATTGGTACTTTTTGTAGCGCTGATTACGAATATACGTTTTATTTTTCTGTTGCGTAGTTTTTCCATTAAACACTATTCATAAATAGAAAAATAACAAAATGGTTATTCTATTTTTTTTTTAATAAATTGAAGGGTTTTAGGTAAAAAGTATATTTACGCGTTGGTGTAAACTTTACACACTGGATGTAAAAATATAATACACACCGCATTTATATTAACGCTTCGAGTGTAAATTCACAGCAGCTGCAAGTAAATTACCCATGCACGTGGATGTAAGACCATAAAATTAATGATTCTGAAAAAGTATAGGGCAAATACTTGTACCTTGGACGTATTTGTACCTAGAACCTATACTTAAGTTTCAAATTTCTGGGTATAATTTCTCCAAATCGACGGTGGTAGTTTCTGAGTCATCCGATAGATGGTTATTTTCAGTTTATTCGAAAACATTGTCGGCAAGCGTGTGGGTGTTACTCCGCTAATTAATATTTTACATTGAAAAGTAAGTATTTTGGCTGCGACTTTTTTTATGGTAGTTGTCTTTACATGCTTTATATCCACTATATTTAATTTTTTGTTGAAATACATGTTATTAAAGTACAAAATTTATGTGCTTTGGAAAGTATAACTCTAACCTAAAACCTAAAAAAATATATGGATTGTTTTTGGTATCGCTACCTATAGTTGTACCTTGGGCCTAATGTGTAAAATTTACCTTGAACGGGTCTGACGTACAACACGTTGTACTTTGGACAGGTTTGAGGTACAACTAAAATATTTTTTTAGTCGTCTTAAGATGCCAAGGAGTAAACATGGTAAAAAGAGGGTAAAGAAAAAGTAAGAAGCGCAGTAGAGCTAATGTTAAATAATCAAGTTGTACATATGTTTTAACTAAATATCGGGGCCCGAGGTACAATCCCTGCCGGTCTTAGGTACAAAGCCCCTGTTGTACCTTGATCCTAAAAACAATTGTTTTTCAAGTGTGTTAAAAAATATAAAAAAAATTAATTTAGGAAAATCTAAAAATATATATCAAGCCTAAAACATAGGAAAAAATAAAGAGCTATATTTTAAAAAGTTCGTTCCATTTGCCTATTTTTTGCATCACAAAATGTAAAAATAGGATCTAGGTACAACAGGTTCCCCTGTTCTCTTATAAATTCCAAGGATTAGCTTAAAATTAAATAGACAACTTTATACAAACTTTAAATAATTAAAAATAATGAATTGTGTTACAAAAGTTTTCATACCTACAGGTATAACAGTGTAAAATCCTTAGGGTGTTATACTATAACACCCTAAGGGTTTTACTTTGTTTTATAAAGGCTTTAGGAAACTCAGTTCATAAACTGCAAAAAAAAAGAGTTACTCTGGGTAACTTATTTCATATAGGACAAATATCAATAAAATGGACTGGGCAAGGTGCCTTCGGCAAAACTGTAAATATGTAATAAACGTTTTCTGAAGAACTCGTCGCCATAAGTGTATGAACAGAAAATAAAACAGTTAAAAGCTTGTAGTGCACTAGTGTTTTTTAGTAGGTTTGGACTTTTTTTACAAAAAATTTGTAAGATGCATCCAGAAAAAACCATTCCCTTCATTATTATTATTAATTAAAAGTCATTTAAATTGATTTTATATTGGCTTATTTACGGTTAGATTTCCATGTTGTGCGCATTTTTATCACTATTTCCAAAATCAAAGTACAGTTCATTTCAACAAAACTGGAAAAGTGGGGTTATAAAAAAAATACATTGTGAACTATCTTTCATTTGACAAATATATGTTTACTTGTTAATAAATTTAGTGTCAATATTGTTATTGCCACATCAATGTCAAAGTCAAAAAATGTTGGCGTATTTTTTTAAAATTGGGAGAGATAAAGCAGAAAAACAAGAATACTCGAAGAATACTGGTGTAAAACCCATATTTATAATTTTTAAATTAAGGAACTATGAGGAATACCTAGTTGTAGGAGACCAATATACTAGTAGTGTTTTTTAAAAATAAAGGTATTTAAAACAAGTTTATTAGTTACAAAATATATTGATAAGGGGATTTAATAATAGACATTTTAGAATAGGGATATTTTAGAGCAGAAATACAGTAATTAACAATAGAGATACGCTTCAAAATCTAAATAGTATTACTAAACATACAATAACATATGATTTTTGACATGGTTAAACTAACCTTATTTTTCAAACAGGCATAACCCCATTTAAATGATCCACATTCACACAACTAACTTTTCCAGTTTTGTTGAAATCAACTGTATATCAACATGGAATACTTTAACATTTCAGTAAAATGGCTTTAGCTGATAAAAGATACTTCATCATTATGTCGTAAAATTTGCATAATGCTAAATTTTATTATCGTAATAAGTTTAAAGTTTATAAAGGGCAGATATTTTATACCAGAGTTAGTATAAAAACAAGCAGTGAAGATATTTATTTATTTATTTATTTATTTTACAACTTAACAGGACATACGTCCCTTTTACAAAGTTGTTATCATAAACTATGAAGTAATATAAATACAATAGAGACTTATATAAAAAAGAATAAATAATAGTTTTGTTCGGCCTAAAAAAATGCATAGGAATTATTTGGTAATAAAAGATATATGTTTAATTAAGTTCGTTCCATGGCTTATTTAACATACAGTGCGGTCCAAAACCCCCCCCCTCTTAACTTTTGAACGAGTTGAGATATCGATTTCAAATTTAGAACTCTTAAATAAGACAACTTAAACTACGTTTAAGCATATATTTGATACTTTTATCTCTTAAAATGTGAGCAGGGGGGCATTTTTAAAAAATTGTTTGGATTTTTTAGAGAAATTTTGACAAAAATGCCCATTTTCAACCCCATTTTAAACCCAAAAAAAAAACTTTTAAAAAAATAAAAAATATACAGTTAAATGGAGAATTTTATAAGATTTAAAATGATGTATCACACGACCCACCTTTTCATTTAAAAAAATGTCGCCCCATGCCCCCCTGCCCACATTTTAAGAGCTAAAAGTATCAAATATATGCTTAAAGATAGTTTAAGAGTTCTAAATTTGAAGTCGATATCTAAACTCGTTCAAAAGTTAAGAGGGGGGGGGAGGTGACTTTTGGACCGCTCTGTATATTTATTATGTAACACCCTTGACCTCAAAGACAACTCACCCCAATTTCAGATCCCTACCCCCTCCCCTAAGGGTAATAATAGCATAAATTAAAAAAACTTTAAAGTCGATTTTCTCGGTAACTATTTCAGATATTTAAAAGATTAAAAAACCAAATTATAGCTACTCACTAGCACTACAAAATATATATTTTTTAGAATTTTTGCTTGTATAATAGGGGTCGAAAAAAATATTTTAAGTTTTTGGGGGTAGGTTTCAATCTCACCCCTTTGAGTGACACCCACCAAAAAATTCTGTGGAAACACTTATTTACCCACCTCTAAAGTGTAAAAGTTGGAAAGCTGTCAAATGGCCGGAAGGCAGCTAAAAAACATAAAAACTAGTAGCGTGCACCAGTTTTTAAAAATAATAAATGTCATTTTGAATAGTATAGTATGTAGAAGATAATTTTACATTAAACCAGTAAGGGGCTATTTAAGTCACATGATGTATATTTTTAGTAAAAAACTTACTTTTATTTGAAATAAAATAAACTATTTTGGGTAATTCCATTCCGTTACAGCCGCAGAAAAAAAAGACACTTTCTTTTAAATATTTTCTTATATTATCATTTTTAATCAAAGAGCCTTTAAAAATAATAAATAACAAACAATCTTTAATATTAATATAATAAAATATCTAAAAGAAATTGTATTTTTTTCTGCAGATGTAACGTGAGTTACCATGGAATTACCCTTTTAGAAAAATATTTATTTTATTTTATTTGTATATTAATAATAGTAGGTATAAAAAATAAAGTAATTTCAATACAATTTTATATTAAACTATACTAAGCCGTGAAGATATGTAATGCTACGCATGCCATTATACAGAGTGGCCCATTTATCATGACAATCTTTAATATTTTAATAACTGCTAGATATATCAAAAAAAGTTTTAAACAAAAGTTATAAGAGCTTAATTGAAGCACAAAATAGTTTAGATGTAATATGTTTAGCGGACACAATGGAGGGAATATTTTAGTTTGGGTGATAAATAATTTTAAAGCCTGTAAAATTCTCTATTCGACCATAGATTTTTTATTTATTCAAAAACATTTTGAGGGTGTTAAAATTTTTTTGAAAATGGGTATTTTTGTTAAAATTTCTTAAAAAAATCAAACAATTTTTGTTTAATAATTATTTTCATGATAGAAAAATGTAAATTATACTTTTAGACTAATTTTAAATGACAACTATAAATAAAAATTTCTAAAGAAAGTCTAAAAAAAATAGTTTTTATTTACCAAGGGTATTAAGTAGATATTTATGCCCTGAGAGCGACGATCTTTGTTTGTACGTCGCACGGGGGCATACACATCTACTATAATTTACATTTTTCTATCATGAAAATAAATATTAAACAAAAATAGTTTGATTTGGACTTAGAGAAATTTTAACAAAAATAGCCATTTTCAAAAAAAATTTAACACCCTCAAATTTTTTTTGAATAAATAAAAAATCTATGGTCGAATAAAGAATTTTACAAGCTTTAAAATGATTTATCACCCAAACTCTTTTTCATTAAAAAAAATATTTCCTCCATTGTGTCCGCTAAACAAATTACATATACACTGTTTTGTGCTTCAATTAAGCTCTTATAACTTTTGTTTAAAACTTTTTTTGATATATCTAGCAGTTATTAAAATATTAAAGATTGTCATGATAAATGGTCCACTCTGTATAATGGAATGCGTAGCATTACATATCTTCACGGCTTATTATAGTTCAATATAAAATTGTATTGAAATTACTCTATTTTTTAAACCTACTATTATTAATATACAAATAAAATAAAATAAATATTTTTCTAAAAGGGTAATTCCATGGTAACTCACGTTACATCTGCAAAAAAATTACAATTTCTTTTAGATATTTTATTATATTATTATTAAAGATTGTTTGTTATTTATTATTTTTAAAGGCTCTTTGATTAAAAATGATAATATAATAAAATATTTAAAAGAAAGTGTCTTTTTTTCTGCGGCTGTAACGTGAGTTACCATGGAATTACCCAAAATAGTTAATTTTATTTCAAATAAAAGTAAGTTTTTTACTAAAAATATACGTCATGTGACTTAAATAGCCCCCTACTGGTTTAATGTAAAATTATCTTCTACATTCTATACTATTCAAAATGATTTATTATTTTTAAAAGCTGGTGCACGCTACTAGTTTTAATGTTTTTTAGCTGCCTTCCGGCCATTTGACAACTTTCCAACTTTTACACTTTAGAGGTGGGTAAATAAGTGTTTCCCCAGAATTTTTTGGTGGGTGTCACTCAAAGGGGTGGTATTGAAATCTACCCCCAAAAACTTAAAAAAAAATTTTCGACCCTTATTATATAACCAAAAATTCTAAAAAAATTATATTTTGTAGTGCTAGTGAGTAGCTATAATTTGATTTTTTAATGTTTGAAATATCTGAAATAGTTACCGGGAAAATCGACTTTAAAGTTTTTTAAATTTATGCTATTATTACCCTTAGGGGAGGGGGTAGGGGTCTGAAATTGGGGTGAGTTGTCTTTGAGGTCAAGGGTATTACGTAACCGGTACAAAAAGTTAAATTAATGTGGGGGCATTTTTCATATGGTTAGTCTGCTAGACTCTTTTAAGTTGTTAAGACTTGTGTATGTTTTCTGTTTCTATTTTATATTGGTACTTTTTGTAGCGCTGATTACGAATATACGTTTTATTTTTCTGTTGCGTAGTTTTTCCATAAAACACTATTCATAAATAGAAAAATAACAAAATGGTTATTCTATTTTTTTTTTAATAAATTGAAGGGTTTTAGGTAAAAAGTATATTTACGCGTTGGTGTAAACTTTACACACTGGATGTAAAAATATAATACACACCGCATTTATATTAACGCTTCGAGTGTAAATTCACAGCAGCTGCAAGTAAATTATCCATGCACGTGGATGTAAGACCATAAAATTAATGATTCTGAAAAAGTATAGGGCAAATACTTGTACCTTGGACGTATTTGTACCTAGAACCTATACTTAAGTTTCAAATTTCTGGGTATAATTTCTCCAAATCGACGGTGGTAGTTTCTGAGTCATCCGATAGATGGTAATTTTCAGTTTATTCGAAAACATTGTCGGCAAGCGTGTGGGTGTTACTCCGCTAATTAATATTTTACATTGAAAAGTAAGTATTTTGGCTGCGACTTTTTTTATGGTAGTTGTCTTTACATGCTTTATATCCACACTATATTTAATTTTTTGTTGAAATACATGTTATTAAAGTACAAAATGTATGTGCTTTGGAAAGTATAACTCTAACCTAAAACCTAAAAAAATATATGGATTGTTTTTGGTATCGCTACCTATAGTTGTACCTTGGGCCTAATGTGTAAAATTTACCTTGAACGGGTCTGACGTACAACACGTTGTACTTTGGACAGGTTTGAGGTACAACTAAAATATTCTTTTAGTCGTCTTAAGATGCCAAGGAGTAAACATGGTAAAAAGAGGGTAAAGAAAAAGTAAGAAGCGCAGTAGAGCTAATGTTAAATAATCAAGTTGTACATATGTTTTAACTAAAATATCGGGGCCCGAGGTACAATCCCTGCCGGTCTTAGGTACAAAGCCCCTATTGTACCTTGATCCTAAAAACAATTGTTTTTCAAGTGTGTTAAAAAATATAAAAAAAGTAATTTAGGAAAATCTAAAAATATAACTATCAAGCCTAAAACATAGGAAAAAATAAAGAGCTATATTTTAAAAAGTTCGTTCCATTTGCCTATTTTTTGCATCACAAAATGTAAAAATAGGATCTAGGTACAACAGGTTCCCCTGTTCTCTTATAAATTCCAAGGATTAGCTTAAAATTAAATAGACAACTTTATACAAACTTTAAATAATTAAAAATAATGAATTGTGTTACAAAAGTTTTCATACCTACAGGTATAACAGTGTAAAATCCTTAGGGTGTTATACTATAACACCCTAAGGGTTTTACTTTGTTTTATAAAGGCTTTAGGAAACTCAGTTCATAAACTGCAAAAAAAAGAGTTACTCTGGGTAACTTATTTCATATAGGACAAATATCAATAAAATGGACTGGGCAAGGTGCCTTCGGCAAAACTGTAAATATGTAATAAACGTTTTCTGAAGAACTCGTCGCCATAAGTGTATGAACAGAAAATAAAACAGTTAAAAGCTTGTAGTGCACTAGTGTTTTTTAGTAGGTTTGGACTTTTTTTACAAAAAATTTGTAAGGTGCATCCAGAAAAAACCATTCCCTTCATTATTATTATTAATTAAAAGTCATTTAAATTGATTTTATATTGGCTTATTTACAGTTAGATTTCCATGTTGTGCGCATTTTTATCACTATTTCCGAAATCAAAGTACAGTTCATTTCAACAAAACTGGAAAAGTGGGGTTATAAAAAAAATACATTGTGAACTATCTTTCATTTGACAAATATTTGTTTACTTGTTAATAAATTTAGTGTCAATATTGTTATTGCCACATCAATGTCAAAGTCAAAAAATGTTGGCGTATTTTTTTTAAATTGGGAGAGATAAAGCAGAAAAAAAAGAATACTCGAAGAATACTGGTGTAAAACCCATATTTATAATTTTTAAATTAAGGAACTATGAGGAATACCTAGTTGTAGGAGACCAATATACTACACTTGTGCTCAAAAATATCGGCCCACCTAAAAAAATACACATTTTTGAATGCAAATATCTCCAAAACTATTTAATGGATTTATTCGATCTTTTTTTTATTTTGAAGCTTGAACTTTTAGCTCTTACTTACTGGAATAAAAATTATCAAACATCTTTTTTTATACCGGCAGCAATGAAAAGTGCACAGCTATGTTTTTTTACTGCACCTTTCGATATGCGCATGGTTCGCCACTGCATATTTTTTTACAATTTAATTAATTGATTTTATAGCCTAATTAAATGGAAGTAATCTCTTTTTAAATTTTTTAATTTTCCTTTTCTCGTTTAGGAGATATAAGGTTTTTTCTAAAAATTTACATTTTTGCAAGTAACAAAAAAACTACGCAATGGATTTAATTGATTTTTTTTTTAATTTGAAGCTTAAATCGTAAACTTTTATTTATTTAATTTAGGTTTCTGTTGGAAACATGTTTAAACTGAGTTTACATTGCTTAAATAGTCATGTTTTTTTTACTCGATCTTTTTTGTTGCAATTTAAACACAAACTCAAATCTTTCCATAAGTTTTAAAACTTATTCTAATAGCCACACTTATTGTGACTGATTCCGTCTTTTATTTTTTATCATAAGTCTTCTCATTTAGGAGAAATTATGTTTTTTTGGTAAATAAGGACTTTTTAAGTGGTGGGCTAGTGCCACCCCTGTAACTAACTTTTTTATGATTGACAAGACTTGTCACTTATGTGACAATACTTTTTTAACTCGTTAAAATTATTATTATGGGATATACAGCTGCCTCAAACCATTTTTAAAACCTAATTCTGTATGAAAAACATTGGGAAATATGACTAAAACGTCTATAATATTTATGTAGATAAATTTTAACTATAGTGTATACACATTGATAACCTAGCCTCAACCGTGTAATGTTGGTTAGTTTTAGTGTTTTGTTAAATTAAATTGAATGTTTTATTGACCATAATGTAATGTAACTAATAATAACGAAAAACAGCATTGTTGTAAAAAAACATACACGTCTAATACGTTTTTTTGTGTTTATAATTGTTATTAAATAATTTTAATAAAATTTAAAATTTGTTTATTGTTATTTTATTTGATAAAATATTTTGTTTAAAAAAAATTAAAAAGCAAAAAGTCCTTAAAAAGACGTTAGAACTTGTTTTTGGAGTACCATTAGAGATTTAAACAGTCTGTGCAAAGTTCGTTCGACATATATGCCTCAAAACGCAGTCTGAGCTGGGAACCAAAAAGTTGCTAATGCAGAAAACGTGTTAATTAAATGTATTTATTTAAGCTAAAGTTATAGAAGTGCAATAGATCTTTATATTCTATCGACGCTTTTCCGTCATATACAGTTTTACAGGGGTGGCACTAGCCCACTGATTAAAAAGTCACTTTTTCCGAAAAACTTTAATTTCTCCTAAATGAGAAGACTTATGATAAAAAATAAAAGAAGGAATCAGTCACAATAAGTGTGGCTTTTAGAATAAGTTTTAAAACTTATGGAAACATTTGAGTTTGTGGTTAAATTGCATCAAAAAAGATTGGGTAAAAAAAAACATGACTATTTAAGCAATGTAAACCCAGTTTAAACATGTTTGCACCAGAAACTTAAATTAAATAAATAAAAGTTAAGGACTTAAGCTTCAAATTAAAAAATAAATCAATTAAATCCACTGGGTAGTTTTTTTGTTATTTGCAAAAATGTTTATTTTCAGAAAAAACCGTATATCTCCTAAACGAGAAAAGGAAAATTAAAAAGTTAAAAAAGAAATTACTCCCATTTAATTGGCCTATAAAATCAATTAATTAAATTGTAAAAAAATATGCAGTGGCAAACCGTGCGCATATCGAAAGAAGCAGTAAAAAAACATAGCTGTGTAATTTTCATTGCTGCCGGTTTAAAAAAAGATTTTTGATAATTTTTATTCCAGTAATTAAGAGCTAAAAGTTCAAGCTTTAAAATAAAAAAAAGGTCAAATAAATCTATTGAATAGTTTTGGAGTTATTAGCATTTGAAAATGTATATTTTTTTAGGTGGGCCGATATTTTTGAGCAGAAGTGTAGTAGTGTTTTTTAAAAATAAAGGTATTTAAAACAAGTTTATTAGATACAAAATATATTGATAAGGGGATTTAATAATAGACATTTTAGAATAGGGATATTTTAGAGCAGAAATACAGTAATTAACAATAGAGATACGCTTCAAAATCTAAATAGTATTACTAAACATACAATAACATATGATTTTTGACATGGTTAAACTAACCTTATTTTTCAAACAGGCATAACCCCATTTAAATGATCCACATTCACACAACTAACTTTTCCAGTTTTGTTGAAATCAACTGTATATCAACATGGAATACTTTAACATTTCAGTAAAATGGCTTTAGCTGATAAAAGATACTTCATCATTATGTCGTAAAATTTGCATAATGCTAAATTTTATTATCGTAATAAGTTAATAATAATAATAATAAATAATGTCTTTATTCATCCCAAAAAAACACAAAGTTTTATAGAGGGACACCTCTTTGTACAAAAATTAAATATTACATTTTATTTATAAATCTATAGCTAAGCTAAAGCTTACATAATTACATCACAGAATAATGACTATTATGGTAATTTCTCTTCTTCTAAGAAGGAAAGAGATTATTTAACGTACATTAACATATAAATATAAAACATATAATAAAAGAAGAAATTTAAACAGTATTGATAGTTATTTAAGCATATCCTATAAAATCTGAGACAGCATTTTTAAATTTTTTGCCTTTAAATTTTTTTATATGTTCAGGCAATTTATTATATTCATTTACTCCTTTATAGTAAATGGAGTTTCTACCAACTTGTGAAAATACCTGAGGCAGGACTATTTTTGAGTTATTTCGGGTGTTGTATTCATGCACGTTATTCCTATGAGAAAAGGTGAGACATGAATGTCTTTCTTTATTTATTACCTGGTGAATGAACAAATTTACTTGATTTGCGTAAATATTTTTGATTGACTTTATTTTAAAGTTTTGATATAATTCAGAAGTTGGATGTCGGTAATCAAGTGAGTAGGTATTTTTTATAGCTTTATTTTGGAGAACCTGCAAAGGCTTTAAGTTGTTATTATACGTGCATGACCATATAACATTTAAATATTGTAGGTGACTATGAACCAACGCAAAATAGACGGACCTCAAGTATTTTTCTGGGACAGTGTATAATCGCCTGAGCATGCCGATAGGGCCGGCCACCTTTCTGGATATATTACCAATATGATCCTTCCAGGAAAGCCGGTCATCGATCTGCAAGCCCAAGAACTTCACACCTGTTACCTGTCGTAGGCCAATGTTCTCATCAACATTGTAAAATCGATCATTTCCCTTTCGTACGTACATAAATGACGATTTGTCAATGTTAAGAGACAATTTGTGCGAATTTAACCACTTTTTGATAATATCCAAATCGGAAGCTATGAACTCATTTAATTGCTGTATGGTGCGAGCATAGTATACTATGGTCGCATCATCAGCATACAACTTTAGTTTTCCTTTTAAATTTAAATTTGACATTGAGTTTATATACAGCAAGAAGAGAGTGGGCCCAAGAATTGACCCTTGGGGCACACCACATTTGATTTTATTCCTAGAACTTTTTATGGAATCAACAACTACATATTGACTTCTGTCAGATAAATAGTTCTCAAACCAGTCTAAGCAGATTCCAGTTACCCCAATTAATTCAAGTTTCCGAGATAGTATATTATATTTAACTGTGTCAAATGCCTTTCGTTGGTCGAGGGACACAATCGCACATTTAAGACCTTTGTCAAGGTTTAGTTGTATTTCACTTATCATGTCTACGGCTGCGGAGCTTGTGTCACTCGACCCTCGAAAGCCATATTGACACGGTGATAGAAAATCTATTGACTCTAAATATTTTGTTAAATTGTTATTTACAACTCTTTCTAAGATTTTTGCGAAAACACTGATCACTGAAATTGGCCTGTAATTGTTCGCTAATTCCTTGTTGCCATCTTTAAAGAGCGGTGTCACTCGTGCAACCTTCATTTGTTGAGGAACTACACCCGTTCTTAAGGATTGGTTCACCAGTTTGCAAAGCCCGTATTTTAGTATTTCACTGCATTCTTTTACTGTTTTAACGTCGATCTCGTCGTGTCAGTTGCCTTTGTCGAGTCCAGTTTTTTTAGTAGCTTTAAAATTTCTTCTGGCGTCACATCATCAAATTTCATTTTCCTATTATCTTTTCTTTCTGTTTCTAAGTTTAGAGCAGGCTAACTCTTCTCCAATCTTCACAAAAAAGTTGTTGATATGATCGCCGATTTTTTTTTTGTCATATATTATGTCATTTCCATTACTGATGCTTGATATTGTTTCTTTAGTATTCTTACGATTTCTTATTATTGAGTTAATTGTTTGCCAAGTTTTTCTTACATCTTTCTTAGTTTTACTGAATTTTTCATTGTAGTACGTGTTTTTTGCACGTCTTACTTCGTACTTTACAGTTTTTATTGCATCTGTATGCATCTTTTTTAGAAAAGTGTTGCTTGGATATTTTTTTTGTTTTTCAAAATAATAGTCGCGTAACTTTATTGCCTGAAGTACCTGAGAATCAAACCATGACTTACTGTTTGCTCGAAATTTGTTTTTCAATTTTTTATATGAGGTGTTCTGAGAAAAACACTGCAGTAACTTATTGTAGTTATTGACAACAGAGTCAGTTGGACTGAAAGCTTCATTAAATTCATGCAAGTCTTTTTTTAATTGTTCTGTGTCAACAATTTTTTTTATGTAAAAAATCGTTCCTTTTCTCATTAGTTTTATGTGTTGAAATTTGTAATACTTGTAATTCGTGGTCACTGGCACTGTTGCCTATAATTGATAGGGCTGCATTTTTCTTAGTAATGTTACTTAAAAGCACATGATCAATCAACGTTTTTGTGCGTTTTATACGACTATTTCTTCGTTTTTTCTTGCTAATTGATATTCTGGTAGGAAAATTATTATTAAGAATACTAAAGTTATTTGCGACACATATATTTTTATATTCTTCAGTCTGCATATTGTGTTTTAAAATATTTATATTCAGGTCACCTATGATAACACATGTTTTGTTATTAAGGCGTGATAGCTCTTCATCCAAAAAATTTAAGGCTACTTGTTTGTTGTTGTCTGGTGGTATGTAGATTGCACCGATGTGCATGTCATTTTGTAGCAGTTTTATTAGGGCAAATGATAGATCCATGTTCTCAACAATTTTAACTGTTGTATATTCAATGTTTTCTTTAATAAAAATGGCTGCACCCCCTCCTCTTTTTTTTCTGCTTGAAAATACTGATTTAAAGTTAGGAAAGTTATAAAAGCTTTTTTCTTCTTTTGTGACCCATGTTTCGGCTACAACAAGAATGTCTAGATTATTGCCTAGCTGGTGACATATGAGTTCTATGCATTCCAGCTTATTTTTGATTGACCTAGCGTTAAGGTATAAAATATTTAGGGCAGGATTTACGCAAACCCTTTTTTCTAAAAATTTGTCAATACTTTTATATGTAATTACATTTGATTGCGCCATTTTAAAGCACTATATTGTTTAAATGTTATTTATTTTTTTTACTCTATGGGAAAAAATATTTTTAAGATTTCTCACCGTTAGTTTCTGCTGCATAGAATTCTTCCTTATTACTCATTGGTGTGTCAGATTTACTAGGATTCATAAGTCTAAGTTTAAAGTTTATAAAGGGCAGATATTTTATACCAGAGTTAGTATAAAAACAAGCAGTGAAGATATTTATTTATTTATTTATTTATTTTACAACTTAACAGGACATACGTCCCTTTTACAAAGTTGTTATCATAAACTATGAAGTAATATAAATACAATAGAGACTTATATAAAAAAGAAAGAAAAAAACAAGATTTGCATAAAATATTAATACTTAATTATATGAGAAAATATAATTTATAATTCTACAGCATAACAAACAGATCTTAAGGAATTAATATTTGTAAAAAATAAATCTAGAACACTTCCAATGCGTTCGTAATTGGAACACATGATATATAAAGGCGAAAACATTAGAATATTGGTACGAGGTGTTTTTAGGTAAAATAAAGTACTATTCCTAGTACTAACGGATGGAACGTGAAATTTGAGTTTATTTAATAAGTATGGACAGTCAATAATATTATGAAGTAATTTATACAAAAACGCTACACTATAATAAAAACGGTGTGAAGCCATATTTACAAAACCAAATCTCTGCAGTAAACTTTTGGTAGGAGTATTAAGCGCAGGGTACTCATTATATGTTTTTAGGTACAGATACCTTAAAAACCTTTTCTGAACCTTCTCAATGCTGTTTCTGTGAATTTCATGTTTAGGGTTCCAAATAACTGCACCATAGTCCAACTTGGACCTAACGAATCCATTATATAGCACTGTAAATGTGTGAGTATTTTGAATACCCTCAGAGTTACGAAAGATAAAACCTAATGATTTAAAAGCTGCTGAAGTTGTTTTGTTTATATGATCAACAAAGGATAATTGCGGATCAAAATGTATTCCTAGGTCTTTCATAAGATCAGGTCTAAAAAGAATAGAACCAGTTATGTTATAATTATAAATTATAGGTACTTTTTTCTTGGTAAAGGTTATAACGTTACATTTGGATACATTGAGAGGAAGACGATTTCGTACACACCATTCGTGTAGTCTATTTAAATCATCTTGGAATTCAATAGCATCATTCACACAAGCAATCTTTTTAAACATTTTAATATCATCTACATAAATAAGACATAGACATTTAAGAATGCATGTAATGTCGTTAACAAAAATTATAAACAAAAGAGGTCCTAGGACCGTCCCCTGAGGGACTCCGGAGGTGGCAGTGAAAAGAAAGGATTTGAAACCACGATATTGAACGTATTGAATTCTTCCAACTAAGGGTCACTTGCACCAACTTTTGGTACGGGATTATCTCAGCTAAACCGAGTTTAAGCTAAAAATGCTGAGTTCTGATTGGTCGGCCGTCAATTTAATCCAAGTTTAAAGTTAAACCATCATTGGTGCAAGTGGCCCTAAATACGATTTAAGAAATCTAACGTCAAGTCCAAGCTTTTCAAGAATAAATAACAAAACTGGATGATCTAAAGTGTCGAAGGCTTTCATGAAGTCAGTGTATACTACATCCGCTTGACTATCTTCATCCAGCGCTTCAGAAATGTACTGAGTAATGCACGCCAGACTACGCATTCCATAATACATTATTAACAGTGGTTTACCGAATTTTTAAATACTTAAACGCAAGTCAAAAAACAAAATTCAAAAGATAATTTGAATATTTTTTTTTTTCAATTTTTTTTTAAACGAATTAAAAAAACAAAAAAAAACTGAAAAAATATGTTCCAAGAAAAAATCACATTTTTTCGGAAAAAAAAATAAATAAAGAAAAATTATTCGAATATTTTCCAAAATTCTTTTTTCGAAAACAAAAAGTTTTTGAAAAAAAAATTAAAAAATGATTTAATATAAAATATTGTTATATTTTTTGTCTATGACGGTCGTTAAAATAAGGTACTCTTTTGGTTTATTCTTCATACACTCACACTAAATTAGCATATTCTACATATTGTACAAACGTAAATTATATTGAACACAAGGAAAACGTCAAATTTTTAGGTTACAATTAGAACTTAAGGCCTATCCAGGGGCTAGCATAACAACCATTACAAGATACATGACGACACATCAAGCCAATCCTGGCCACTCATTCTTATGTACTATGCTTGTTATACGAGTCTTTGGATAGGCCGTTTCCAGGAAAACAGTACCGACATCTGTTAAATTTTTGATATACTACGATTTATGCATAATTATGCTATATATTTTTCTTAGCTATTACAACGCTTTTAGACTGTTTGCGGCTCCAGAATAATCTTGAAAAAGTAAAAGCTTGGTGTGACAAAAACAATCTACCTTTAAATGTTGATAAATGCCAAGTAATGACTTTTACAAGAAAAAAAAATCCTATAATTTTTAATTACACACTGGGTAACAAATCACTAAGTCGTCCAGAATTTATCAAAGATTTAGGGATTACTTTCGATAGTAAACTTTCCTTCAATAAGCATATTGGAAATGTTGTGCAAGCGGCTTTCAAAAACTTAGGCTTTGTAATTTTTTTTTTTTTTTTAATAATACGCAATTCAACAGGATTCACAGACATATCTTTGTTAAAATTACTTTATACTACGTTTGTGCAGTCTAAATTGGAGTATGTATGTATTATTTGGAACCCAGGTTATATGACACATGCCGATCACTTGGAAGGAGTTCAACGGAGGTTCTTAAAGTTTTTAAAGTTTAAGGTAGATGGCGTTTACCCTCCCATTGGGTATCCACACACCGAACTGCTTAATAGATTTGGCTTCGACTCACTTGAAAACAGGAGAAAAAGATTAGGCCTTACATTTTTATTTAAAATTTTGCACTTTGGTATAAACTGCCCAGATATATTAGATAAAATACCAATACATGTACCAAGAGTAGGAGCTCGTGATAATTTAACTTTTTATCTAAGAACTCCTAGGACAAATGTATTGAAATCCTCCCCAATTTATTTTATATGTAGTACCTGCGATTCCCTGCAAGATAGTCTTGACATATTCAGTACTAGCCTAACTGCAATTAAAAGGTTAAATTTAAGTTAGTACTATTCCTGTTCTTTCTTTCATTTTTATTTTTTTTCTTGCAGTATTTTAATGTTTAAGTCTTAACTTTAAGTATTATAATGTTTCTGTATTTGTATATATATGTGTATATTATATTGTATATATTTCCCACCCTGTAATTGGCCTCGGCTGTTGGGTGGTGTATCTAAATAAATAAATAAATAAATAAATAAATAAATAAATATATGCGCTCTGTGGTGTAAAACGGACCGCGTCCCTTACTATCTCGCATAACTGGACGAATTATAGTTTCGTAGAAACAAGTAGTTATTAAACTTGAAACATTTATTTTTTGTTTCCAATTAGTTAAATATGTTTATCAAGTATATTTATATTCTCAACTAGTACCTAACACAAACATAAAAAATACTTCATATTAAATACATTTTTTTCTGTACCTACATCGCATTTACTTAAAAGACAAGACAATTTGATTTAGTCGGCAAATTTCATGCTTCCGTTAAAAGAATTTAAAGTTCAATAAAGGCTTTTTTTCACTACTAGCTTTAGAACATACCATTATTTATCATGTTTTCAGACTGTGAAATTAATATTCTTCACCTATAGCAATAATAATTTTTTCTCTCCTAGTAGGAGTAAATTTTATAAAAAATTGATTTCTGTCACTTTAGACGTTTCAGTTCTTTGTGCAATTTTTACTAATTAAACCCAAGAAAATAGCTTTAAATAACTTTTTATTTATTAAATATAATTAATTATAATTATTACCAATTAATACAATCAATAAAAAATTAATACAATCAATAAAAAATATCAATATTATGAAAAATTAAAAAAAAAACTAAATTTTTAAACGTCAGTTCAAAGTATTTATTTGAGCAAATGTCATTGATCAAGGCTACTTGGTTTTTATGAAAATTTCAAGAAATATAATTTCTGTTAATAATTTATTTTATTATTTGAATAAAAATAGTTAAATAGTGCTAGAAGTGAAAAAACTAAAATATAAACTACTGTATAGAAGACTATTATAGCCTCGCATTCTTAAATCCGCTTAAATCCGCTCGGCTATAAAAAATGTCTTCTCTACCTTGGTATATAATTACTATTAGTTTTTAAAATAAATAAAAGAATGGATTTCTTTTGTAAAGGTAATTTGCACAATTTTAGAAATCATTTTTTAAGTTATATATTTTTGCTTCTGACCAGGTTTATAAGGTACTAGACTAACGCAAAAAAGTTTTGCTGTGTTTACAAACTAAAAAAAATATAAATATCCTAGAGGAAAAACTTTATTGAATTTTTGATTAACAAAAATCTGCTTTTGACGCTATTATTAAAATATAATGGAAGCATAAAAACTTTAATATAAATTTAATAGAAATAATTTAAAGGTGAATTGAATTTTAAAATTTATTTTATATCAAGTAATATTTTACTTATAGAAAAATCTAAAAATATTAAGTTTGGTTTTAAAAAACATGTCGGCACCGCTGATGCCACCTACTTAGTCAAAGAAACAGTTACGCATAACGTACGTAAGAATACACCGGTATATGCTTTATTTCTTGACCTAAGTAAGGCATTTGACAGGGTTCACCACTTCACACTTATTAAGATACTTCTAAAACGAAAAGTTCCTCGTTACATATGCCGAATGATTCAAAGCTGGAACCTGACAAACGCATTTATCCTCTGGGGCTGCTCAAATTCAGTTACATTCACCTTGTGCAATAGTGTTCGGCAGGGAAGCCTTTTAGCCCCAGAAGTATTTAATGCATCCATAGATGAAATACATTACTTACTTCTTAAAGTACAAGCAGGATGTTACTGTGGCAGTATTAAGGTGAACTGTGTATCATATGCAGACGACATGGTTCTTCTTAGTCCGTCTTTAGAGGGCCTTCGTATGCTCGTTCGGGTATGTGAAGACTTCGCGAAAAAACATTACCTCTTACACAATACCGAAAAAAGCAAGCTAATGGTTTTCAAGCCAGCAGTTTATAGAAATCTACATGTTCCTCCGATATTTCTTAATAATGCAGTAATTGAGATGGTGCCAGAAATCAAATACCTTGGGCATTTTCTGTGTGATAATCTGAGTGACAACAAAGATATACAACGTCACTATAAAACTCTATGTGTCCGGGCCAACATGATTGCTAGGAAATTTCAAAAGCGTTCTGTTAGTGTCAAAGATCTCCTGTTTAAAACCTACTGTTATAACCTCTATTCGGGCGAGCTATGGTGCGATCATACCATGGCATCGTGGCGCGCACTGCGTATCTGCTACAATGACTCTTACCGCATCTTACATAGACACCCACGTTATACCAGTGCATCGGAGATGTTTGCCTTAGCACGCATAGATACTTTAGATGCACTGCGTCGAAAAAGACTTGCCAGTTTTGTAAATCGTCTGCTACAGTGCTCAAACTCACTTTTGCAGGGATTGGTTTCATCTGATGTATTTTGGTCATCTCCCATTATTGAAAAGTGGCGGAAACTCTGTTTTTTTCTCTTGTAACCACCTTCACTTTCACCTTTGTAAATATTATCCTTGTCATATGGCCTTTAGGCTGGAATAAATGCATTATTATTAATACAAAACGTCCAAACCATTTTTAGGTACATACTACAATTTTTACGATTATTCTAAAACATTATAACTTTATATTAAATACACTATTAAAATTGTAGATTCATATTATCTAATATTACAACAACGTTGTTGTCACTATA
The DNA here is from genome assembly GCA_958510825.1 of Brachypterus glaber. Classification (NCBI taxonomy): domain Eukaryota; kingdom Metazoa; phylum Arthropoda; class Insecta; order Coleoptera; family Kateretidae; genus Brachypterus; species Brachypterus glaber. The sequence goes on along the minus strand of OY294045.1, from coordinate 84,279,708 downwards.
ATAGTTTTTTTGAGGAAGGATGATTAATAAAGATGGCTACAATCAGCTGATTCTATTAAATGTTTTACCCAAAATATTGAAATTAGGCATTTTGGGCTAAAATGTTTATGTGCATAAGTATACCCGACGATAAGCATGTCGATCGCGTAGAATGAAAAGCTCGGATATTTTTTTGACATATTGAATTTTTAAACTGACATTGAATGTGAACGTTAATAGTTTTATACTATAGGGGAGATCAGATCACAGATAATTTTTTAATTACAGATAAATAAAAGCAAAACCAAGGTAGCTTCTTTAACGAATATTATATCTAAACTTTATTAAGCAAAGGCAATGTTAAAAATCATTGGATTTTTGCCCGTCCAATAAAAGTTAATTGAAATAAAATAGTTATTTTTGTCCTAAAATAATTGTAAAAAATTCTTATTTCGCTGAAAACAATCGGTAACATTTTTGAAATATGCTATTGCGTAATACAGGGTAGGGTGATCATTCGAAAATAATCCACACCAAATACCTCGCAAACTGAGCACAAAATGAAATAATTGTTAATTTTTATATTGTGCTTAGTTTACAAGGTATTTAGGGTGGATCGTTTTCAAATGATTACGCAATAGCTCATTTTAAAATTGTTCCCAATTGTTTTTGGCTAAATAAGTATTTTTACTATTTTATAATATCACATAACCTCTATTGGAGGAGCAAAAATTTGGTTTATTACGGATTCTCTCAAGTTATGCAAGATTTTCATCCAAAAACTTTCCCAACCCGCGGGCCCGATAATCACCAAAAAAAAATTGAATCGGGAAATTTATAGTTTAAGTTGTGTACCGACAGACCTACAGACAGATTTTTTTACTTAAATGTGTTTTTGCATATAAAGCCATAAAACGAAAAAATAGGCAATACAAAACATGATTTTTTTACCAATCCAAGGACTGCTTTCCAGCTACTTCTCGGACAGTAGGTATTCCGAGATTTTGGTGGAAAACAAAATGTAAAGCAAATTTGAATACTGACAAAATTTTAAGTAAAATATATTTATTTTTGAAAAATAGGGCTTACAAGAAAAAAATATGCACATGGTGATATAATCTCCCCTACATTTTTAAGTTTTGACAAAGACATTTAATGTCAGTGACAAATTTATTGAAAACCGATATACGAGCTTTTCATTCTACGCAATCGATGTACATGTAAACGTAATTACCATTTTTTTGTGTAGGTTAAAAACAATATGTAATCCACGCCGGAAAAGTGGTTTTCTGAGTCTTAGGAAGTGGTCATACTCGACTGGTCTCGCCTGTTCATATTTTCTCTCTACCCAGAAAACAGCCACATTCCCGTTTAGGATTACAATATATTATTGTTTTGTCTGTTTTCAAAAAATATTTATTAAAAAAAAACTTTTTTAAATTTTTTTACAAAACATGTTTTTTTTAAGGTTCCAAGTGAATCACTATGTAAAAACAGCGTCGACATGAGAGTCCGGTTAGTGAAAGGCCTATCCAGAAGCTTGTATAAGAACATAAAACATAAGAATGCGATTCCGTGATTGGCTTACAAGATACATGGAGGCACATCAAGCCAATCACGCATTGTTATGTACTATGTTGTTATGCGAGCCTGTGGATATGCCCTTAAGAGTAATTACATTTTTTATTTTTTGTGGGCCCGTGTAATTATATAAAATTCATGTATTAATAATTAATTATTTTGAATTTCTGTAATGCTTTTTTTGCCTTACAACTTTTTTTCTTCTTTAAAGTAAAAATTAAAAAGTATCTAGGACACTTTAATTTCATGTACATATGTATGTATATAATTTTGTTAAATTTAATAATGTAAAATACTATGTTCTAACATTTCGGAAAAGTTAAAAATAAAATTTATAAGGTCCTAGTTTCATAACATACGTTTTTAGCGCACTAGTACAAGTTTAGAAAACGAGCCGCTTGCTGTGAGTTTTCTAAAGTACTAGTGAGCTAAAAACGTGTTATGACACGAGTGCTTTATAAAAATTTTTCTATTTTGCTCTAAAATTTTAAAAAACTTACATTCAAATTGATGACTGATTTTTGTTTCGAATTACAGTTTTCGCCATGTTTAAAATTCTAAGAACGAATATTATTTTGATATATTTTATAGTCATTTCTTCTCTTTTCCACTCCAAGTAACCAAGCCCAAATTTTAACACAGTAAAACATAACCTAGACACAAAATTTTGTAGAAAATTAAACTTTAAACCGACGTTCACAGTTGCACGGCAAACGTCAAGAGATAGACTTTTGTCTGTTGCCAACTCAAAAGAAAAAAAAGTAGAGACCTCTTATGGGCCTATAAGAACACGCAAAATGCGTGTGATTATGAGCTTATAAGAGTCGCAAAATAGAAAAAAATATTATAATTGTTTATATATTGTATAGCCGTGGTTGATTTAAAGCTATTATTTAATAATATTAAAATGTTAAAAAATATTATTTACACCAGGTGGGTCATATAAGTAGAATAATCACTTATATTGTCTTTGTATAGCTGTAACTCCGAAACTAAGGATAATTATGACATTTGTTTTTATGGATTATTCCTTAATTATTCTAATATGCGTTAGGTAAATTGTCTTTTACTAGCCAAAACTAGGTAATTCTACTTAAATGGCCCACCTTGTATACACAAAATATAGACAATAAAATCATATATTAAATTAATGTATAAACATTGTTCCAGGTGGTCCAAGAATACGAAAGAGCTGTAATTTTCCGCCTCGGTCGTCTGTTGTCTGGAGGAGCAAAAGGACCTGGTAAGCCAAATAATTTATAGCCAGTATGCATTTCCTGTGTGTATTTCCTGCATATAAATAAAATAAATATGGCAGACTAACATCTCTAAAATTCTCTACTCCCTAACATCCCTACTGCATAACATCCCTACTCCACAACAACTCTACTCCGTAACATCTCTGCTCCATAACATCTCTACTCCGTAAAAACTCTACTCCACACTATAGACACTCGATTAGCCACTTGTTTTAACTCAAAAGAATATTTGTCATGCTAAGTCACTGTCAAAAATGAATTCAGTTTATTAATTATTTACATATTAAGAGTACGCGGTCATTGTTGCTTTTAGAATAATTCATTTATGATTGTTCTAGATTTACATTTAAAGATAAACGTTTTCTAGGAAAAAAATAAAATAATCTAGAAGAAGATTTTTTGTTCTTTGAACTGCTCATTTATTATTAAGTGGCTAATAAAGTGCATGTAGTGTGGAGTAGAGTTGTTACGGAGTAGAGATGTTATGGAGTAGAGATGTTACGGAGTAGAGTTGTTGTGGAGTAGGGATGTTATGGAGTAGGGATGTTAGGGAGTAGAGAAATTTAGAGTAGAGATGTTAGTCTGCCAAGAAAAAGTATCATCTACAGGGTGTTCCGTGAGGAAAGGGAAATATTTTAAGGATGTGTTCTAGAGGTCAAAATAAGAAAAAAAGTTCCCAGAAATATATGTCCAAAAACCAATCGTAAGGGAGCTACGCCCCTTCAAAGGGGTTCCAAAAATTCGATTTTTAATTAATAACTTAGGAACCCTTTGTGTTATAGCAACAAGGTTTTGCATGTAATCTATTCTTAATAAGGTCTATCAGCCAATGGTATTTGCATGCAGTTACTTAAACCAGGGGCGTGCGAAATGAGTCGTCTTATCACTTTTTTGCCCCAAACTTTTTTCTGTTTAATTTTTTGTGGGTTTATTATTAGAATACTATTCCTCAGGTAAAAAGTACTGAAAAAGGTCCTCTTGCTGTATTACTTTAGGATTAACCGTTTTCGAGAAAAATAGAATTAAAGGCCAAATTACAAGTTTCGGGGACGAAAAATTAAACACTAAAATGTTGAAAACCAAAACTTCAGTAGTGTAGAGTTACCGTACACCAAAAACTAAGACAAAAAGTTTTCATACACGAAATTCCAAAAATCAATGCTACGGGAGTTAACGCCTCCAAAATTTTTAAAGGGTCATGGTACCTTTAAAATCGATTTTTGGACCTACATGTATAAAAACTTTTTTTCTTAGCTTTTTATGTAGAATCACTCTGCATTATTGAAATTTTGTTTGTTACATTTTAGTGTTTAATTTTTGGTTCTACGAAGGTGTAATTTTGCCTTTAATTATTTAAATATTTATCTCGAAAAAGGTTAATCCTACGGTATTACAACAAGAGTACCTTTTTTTATGTGTTTTTACCTGAGTAATACTATTCTAAAAATAAATTTACCAAGAAGTTAAGCAGATAAAAGTTTGGGGCAAAAAAATGATAAGTCCCCCGGTTACGTACGCCCCTGGTTGAAGTAACTACATGCCTACACCATTGGCTGATAGGCCTTATAAAGCATAGATCACATGCTAAACCTCGATGCTATAATACAAAGGGTTACCAAGTTATTAATAAAAATCGAAATTTTAGAACCCCTTTTGAAGGGGCACAGCTTCCTTACGAGTCGTTTTTGGACATATGTTTATGGAACTTTTTTTCTTATTTTAACCTCTAGAACGTACTCTTAAAATATTTCCTTTTCCTCACGGAACACCCTGTATATTAGAAATCTTTAAACTAAGTAATAAGCCATTTAGGGCCACTTGCACCAATGATGGTTTAACTTTAAACTTGGATTAAATTGACGGATGGTCAATCAGAACGCAGCATTTTTAACTTAAACTCGGTTTAGCTGAGTTAATCCCGTACCAAAATTTGGTGCAAGTGGCCCTTAAAAAAACACTAATTTTGAAAAAAAACTTAGTCGCCCCTCATGTCATAATAAAATATCATAACAAAATTCTGTGCCAAATTTCAGCTCAAAAAATTGAAATGATGGTCCTCCCCATTTTATTTGAAACTTGGGAAAAACTATTAAAAGTTATATATTCTTTCATAAGGCACGATTCACCTATTTCATTTAAAAATTAAAAAATTTAATGATTTTATTTTTCTTCCACACTGAGAAAATAATTGGATCCTATTTTTTACTTTTCTCTGTATTATTTTACTGAATACTGTAAACTAGTTCAATAACACAACTTTACATTACACTTTTTTACATTTTGTTTAACCTCGTATATTTTACTTAATTAAGCATCCCCTAAGTCCAGGACTTGTGTGGGCTAGTAGTAGAGGGAACCATCGGCTTTAATTGACTTTCGAACCAATTTAGGGGCGGTCCATATATTACGTAACGCAATTTAAAAAAAAAATTACACTCCCCCCTCTGTGTAACAAACTGTCACATTTACCAACCCCACCCCCCTGTGTAACGCTTAACAATATAAAATTCTTGTTTCGGAATAAATTTAACTGTATTCTCTATTGATTCGTTTTTCTCGACAAAACAAACATGAACCTAAAATATAGTATAACATAACCTTAAAAAAATTTACACGAAAAAATCACTCAAACTTTAAAAAAATATTCATAATCAATATCACACAGGGAAAAAATACTAGGTACCTCTTTTTAAACTGAGTGTCACATATAACACGTATATTGTTTATGCACAGGTACACAAAATAGTACACACATTGGTGTTCTGTTCATTTTTTTTTGCGAAAAGTTTTTATATTTTCCTTTTTAGAGACACAGAAATTGTAGATTTGTAACGTCATCTAAGCTAAATTATAGTTATCCTTCCATCTCGGCAAGCTGCTGACGTCACAACGCACTAACAGTGCGTTGTGACGATTAAAGATAAATTTCTAAAAATTAAAAGTAATATTTTTATATCAGAGCCCAAGAGTCCAACCAACCTTATTTTAAACGAAATACGAAAGAAAATCTTGTTAAACTTTAAGTGTTAAGTAATAATAAAATAACGCCTTATGGTAAAATCACAAAATTTATCATTTTTTCCTGGTATTTTAATATTACAGGTCCAGAGAATGAAGTTTAGCTGCATTTAAATGATTTTCAGTCTGCCTTATTATTTAAGTGATCCCTTAATCAAGTTATCCGGCATATCCGAGTTAGCCGATATTTCTCTAAAAATTTGGTTGGTAGTAGAACCAAATTAAGCCGTTTTTAAATGAAATTGCATTAAAATGATCAGATTTATTTAAATTATCCCGCTTACCCGGCATTATCCGAGCTTCAAATTGAAACGGGAGCACTTTATGAACAGTCGCCGCGTCGATTCAATCGTTGACGCGAGGTTTTAAATATTTACATGTTTATTTTCTTCGAAAAACACAAATTAGTCGTCAAATGTTTCGATTTAGTGACCTTTATAAAAACTTCCCTCATAATTCGGCAAAATTATTCCGTAAGCCTATGTTTTTGTGTTTATTTTCAACGTTGATGAGTCATAACTGAATTTATTTCGATTAATGTAACTCTTAAGAAGTTGCAAGAAGTTTCATCGAATTCCGTTCATTCGTGCCAAGGTTATGCGGAAACAAACATAAAAAAAGTCACACGTCGAATTGATAACCTCCTCCTTTTTGGAAGTCGTTTAATAAACCATATTTAATATAAAATTATACATTACTCTATTTGCATTTTTATTTGCAGGAATATTCTTTATCCTGCCATGTATAGACGCGTATGCTAGAGTTGATTTAAGAACGAGAACCTACGACATTCCACCACAGGAGGTAAGTCTGTTATTTACATATTAAAAGTTTTATATCTTTAGGGTTGCTAAATGTCCTGGAATAGTCCTGTAGGAAGAATGTCCTGCAATTTGGCCTATTTTGGTGCGTTCTTTCTAAACACCCAGAAGGAAGTATAAAATCTTGGATTTGATAATTTTTTCCAAAAATTTACATTGGGCTTCTTCTACAATTTTTATTGCTTTTTTTTACGTTTCTGGACGTTTTATATCCAAAACATATGATTTCTGTCAAAAAAAATTCTGTCGCTCTGTCGGTCTGTGTCCGGGAAATTTGTGACCACGATAACTTAAGAACGCTTCGGGCTAAATACTTCAAATTTGGACCACAGGTTGATTATGCAAAGTTGTAGGCTGGGATTGTTTTTGGTAAAAATCGGATTGGAGTAAGGGGGTAAAATAGGCTAAATTTTTTTTTTCAAAAACATTTTTTTTCAATTTATTTTTCGTTTTACGAAAAAGATACTTTTAGGAAAAAAAAAATTGAAAAACTTTTTTTTTAATTTTTTTCGTTTTTGAATTTAATGAACCTACGCCTATGGGTGAAAGTATTATTTTGTTGGCAGCAGTATTTTTTAATGTATTTAACGACATAATGATAATTTTCCATAAATCCTTCCTTTTACTCCTCCATCCTAGATTTTTTACACATGTCTTTTTATTAGTAATTTAAAGTTGGGTACCCTAATTACATTCGTAGAAAATGTTATTTCACTCTGGAAAAATATGCAACTGAACACAATATCAAATAACCTGCATATTTTTGCATATTTGCATAGTAGCTAGAGAATAAATATGATAAACAACAGTAACACAAGCCGCTTCGCATTCCATCATATACCCTTCACCTTACATTTTACTTTTTAAATATTTCTTAAACTAAATAAAAAAAATAAAAACAAAAAACATTTGGCCACCCCCCGTCTAAAAAGTTGACTAAAAAAAGCTGCTAGAAAATTAAAGAAACAAAATACTTTTGGGAGAGTTAGTTCAGCGGTCTAAGGCATCGATATAGCATTGACACTGAGCCAATGATCGTGAGTTCAAACCTCACTGGCGCCGATTGCCTTTTTCAGTTTATTAATAATTGAAATTTGGCGAAGGCGTAATCCCTAGATATATTGGTTCGAAAATCAATTAAAGCCGGTGGTTCCCTCTACTACTAGCCCACACAAGTCCTGGACTTTTTATATCCAAAACATTTAGGGGATGCTTAATTAAGTAGAATAGTACGAGGTAAAAAACAAACAAACAAACTTATAAAGAAACAATAAAAACAACCACCATCCGGTTTTAGGCCTCACCTGCCATAGTTGAGGGTTGAAATCAATTAAGTGCCCCTCCTCGCCAGCGACCAGGCGGCGGTCAGTTCGCCCGGCCCTTCTATCGGCCCTACTAAGTGTGCGCTACTTGTCTATGTCTCATTATTCTTAAAATTTAGTACAGATTTTTCTTTAAATTAGTGAGTTTGATCCTTATATAAGTAATTTTTTCTGAAAATAAAAAAAGTCAATCCAAAATTTGCTTTATTTTTTTTTATTTTTTAAAAAGTTTGACCCTATAACTTTTTTGTTTTGTTTTTATGATTTTTAAAAACAATAGCTATCTTTCTCTTATAGAGCTTTTTCCTAAACATTTCGAGTCGATCTGATAATTTGTTCTTTAGTTATCGTGTTAACAGAAAACGTGATATCAGACGGACGGACGGACGGACAGGCATTTTCAAAGTTTCTTATTTTTTCATGAAACACTTTTGCATCCAAGAATTTTTTGTCTGGGGCGTTTTTTGGCGATTTTGAAAAATTCGAAACTTCTCTATTTTATATTCCACTGTGAAGCGTATAACTATACGTCAAAAACGTAAAGCGTAAAATTAACAACATAGTGAAAATTAGAATGATACAGTCAGACGTCACGGTTCACCTGGGCGATTTTAAATGAAAATTTCGTGGACCCTACATTTTTTGGATTAAAAAATACCTGATGACATAAGAAATCAATTCCAATTTTAAATAAAATCGTAAAAGATACACTTTTTTAGACAGATAAAAAAACGTTTTTTTTTTTTTTAGTAATACGGTTTGTCAAAAAATCCCGATTTCGAAATCGAAAAGGCTCTCTGGTCCAAAAGTTGTTTCTTAGTAAAAAACAGTGACCACTAAAAAATGAGCCAAATCGATTAATGTTTAGACGCAGCTCAAAGCACTCAAACTTTGAAAAAAATCGGTAACTGTTTTTCAGATAAAAGCTACTTGTATATAAAATTGAGAAAACTTTGGAGGGTTTCTTTGATAACATTTAGAAACAATACTAATTGCAAGAAACTATAAAATTATATCCCTCCTCCCCATAAAAAAAACGCCAATTATTTGAAGATTTCGCAAACATTTCATTTTTGCAAGTTTTAAAAGGTGCATAAAAATAGTTTTAATAAAAAAATATAAAACCAAAAACAAATATTTTAGTAGGTGGTTATGTAGCATTAAAAACAGAGAAAAAAATTATATGCACCTTTGTCAAAAAATAATTTCTAAGGAAGTTATGTCCTTTTAAATATTCCCTATTTAAAAAAAAAATCGCGAAATTTCAAATAATTGGCGTTTTTTATGTTTTAACTTAAGGGGAGATGGGGCATATTTTTTTAGTTTCTCAAAATTAGTATTGCTTCTAAATATTACCAAAGAAACTCTCCAAAATTTCCTTAATTTTATATACAATGACTTTTTATCAGAAAACAAAGTACCGATTTTTTTTCAAAGTTTGAGTGCTATGATTTACCTCTAAACATTAATCGATTTGGCTCATTTTTGAGTGGCCACTGTTTTTTACTAAGGAGCAACTTTTGAGCTAGAGAGCGTTTTCGATTTCGAAAATCGAGATTTTTTGACACACCCTGTTACTCAGAATAACGTTTTTTATCTGTCTAAAAAAGTGTATCTTTTACAACTTTCAAATGGGAATTTATTTCTTATTTCATCAGGTATGTTTTAGTTCAAAAAATGTAGGGGTCCACGAAATTTCATTTAAAATCGCCCAGGCGAACCGTGGCGTCCGGACCCCTTGACTGTATCAATATACCCCGCGGGATATGAAGTGTATAAATGTTGGTACAATTAGCGTTACGTAATACTTAAACGTTGCCTAAAACCGTTTTAATAACAAAGTTATTAACACTATTCCACTTACCCTATATAACGGGTCTTTCAATAGGCGTGATAGGTTTTTAAATAGAGATTTCTCGGTTCCTGATACGTATATTTATTGCTTCCAGTTGTCAAAATATTCAGTATAGTTTCCAGTTTTATCTTGCAGCGCTTGATGCTTCCCGACCACTTAGAAATTATTAATAGTCCGGTTGCCAAACGCCTATTTTTGACTGAACCTTGTTTTGTAGTATAAACAAAATGTTTTAATGGTTTTTAGATAACTCGAGTGCACTGATTCCGAATCCGGCCTGCCACCTCATATATGTTGAGGAATTTAAGATAATTGAGGTCAAAGCCAACTATGACTGAAATACATGATTTCTATTTCAGAAAATACCGTTTTTTGTAACATACAAATTATGTTAATGATTTTTAAATATTTTGGATGCGCTGAATTCGAATCCGGTGAATTCAACCTCGTAACTGTTAAGGAAATTCATATAAATGAAGTTAAAGCCTACTTCGATGAGTAAATAGGTTTTTGTATCACAGAACCGCATTTTTTCACGGTATGCAAAATATTTTGATGTTTTTTTTTTGATAATTTGGGTATTGTAGCGAAATAAAATAACCAATATTTAATCGGTAATTATGTATTAAAATAGGATTTCATAAGCTAATCCAGACAGCGTAATTTGTGTTGCATATATAGAATATTCAAAATATATTTAAGTTTGTGACGTCACATTTTGACGAAGGATCCGTTTCCCTTTCTTATAAAAGGTGCCATTTTGTTCTAGCACTCATGTGCAACTGTGAAAAGTTAATTCATCCTCTGGATGGATCCTATATTTACAGATATTTTAAATAATATCTAAATGTAGCTGTCTGGTGTCTTAGCTTTTATCATGGATTTGTGCACGAAGTGTCAGCACAAACCCTCTCAAATTGGTCTACTATTTGCCTAATAAAACTCTCCATTCACAAACCAGTTATTTCTAACAACCCTCAACCCCTAAAGAGTCTCAAAAACCACAAGACGCCCAATACCGAATTTTCATTTCTATATTTCAAAGTGGTTTTATTACAGTATGATGAATTCAAATTCAGTGGGTGCCACCTTGTATTTGTTGGGCAAATTTCAAATAATTGAGTTGAAAGCCAACTATGTAAAAAATGTTTATTTTTTTATTTGGTCCAACCAGCAAACTCCCGACGCAGCCTGTAATAGTTTGGCTTCAGCTCTTGAGTCAATACGACTTTGTAAGGATGTAGGCCCAAATCCTTGGGCGAAATTCCCCAATCATACGATTAGTTATTTGACCTCAGATTCGTATTCAGCCACTTAAAATACATAGGAATGTATGTGTCTCTTTAAAAGTACCAGACTTTTTTTCTTTTTGTGTGGCTGTGTTATTTTACTTAATATCTTTTAAACGAAATTTATTATAGATTAAAAGTTTTGTGTACCTTATAATACATGAACAATTAAAAAAATACTTAATATTAAGTGTTTTTAAGATATAAAGTGAAAAGTTTAACAAATTACTGTAATCTCACAATGTAGGTTATTATGTTATGGCATAAAACAATCCATATAAAGTTTACATGCAAACGCATAAACGGTTAGAAGAACAGATAGACCGACATTTCCTACCTACTTTTTCACATTTTCTCGATGTTTCATGACATTATAAATTTGAAAATAAAAGTTTTTGTTGGATTTCAATAATGGGTAGTGTTGCCGCCTAAAGCGATAGTTATAGCCAATAAATACCTCTCGTATCGCAACTACGATGCGATAGTTCAAAAATTATCGTCTCGCACAAACGATAACGAGAGGCCTCTCGTTATCGCCTACCTCTCGCCTACCTCTCGCGATAACGATACTTATCATTCCAGCGTAAAAGTTGAACATTTCAGCCATCTAATATTAGTTAAAGGATTTTGACACAAACGTCATTATTTAATTTTTGAATTTAATAATGCAAATATATTTTTTAATATGCATTATGCATCATACATTAACACATAATAAAAGGCTTTTATCTTTTAAAATCGTATCCAAGGCAGGAACCTCTTCAACATTGTCCTATTTTTATAGCAGATACAAAAACATGCAGTCCTAGTTAGGTACTTATTGCTACTGCCAGGAGTTTATATTTTTGTATCTGCTATAAAAATAGGACAATGTTGAAGAGGTTCCTGCCTTGGATACGATTTTAAAAGATAAAAGCCTTATATAATGTGCTAATGTATGATGCATAATACCTATTAAAGAATATATTTGCATTTTAAAAATCATTAAATTCAAAAATTAAATAATGACGTTTGTGTCAAATATTTTTATCTGATTTTAGATGGCTTCAAAATTCGACTGTCTCTGACTGTACGATAGTTATCGCTCTCGCGTCGGTCTCGTTACGGGCGAGAGGCCTCTCGTTAAAGTTACAACGATACGATATTTTTTCACCTCTCGCTATCGTTATGTCCAACAATAACGAGACGATAGCGAGACGATAGGCCTTAGGCGGCAACACTAATAATGGGTGTGCCACCAGTAAAAAATGAAAGTTTTTGGTGGATTTTAATAACGGGTGTGTCACGCGTAAAAAAATTAGTTTCTTTCTTGTAGGATTTTAAGAGTAAATTTTAGTCCTACTGACTGAACTATACATTGATTTAATTATAATTATAACGTAATTGCTACTGTTTGAAACAGTCGGTTTCAGCTGCATATCTGCAATTCAAATGCATATAATATGTGTTAACAAATAAATAGTAGAAACTTTTAAATTAATTAAATGTTGTATACATATCTTTTGTTGCTTAATTAATAAAACCTGAACAATACACTGTAGGTTTTTAGGTATTTTATTTTTTCTCTATAATCATTTTACCAAAAATTTTAAAAAAATGTCGAGCACATTAAACATATTTGGCCAACCCAGCCTTTTGTTGGCCATTATTATTTTTAAGACGCTGACCCTTTGTTGGTAGGCCACCAAACTCCCGTCAGATAACAACAAAAAGATTACTTTTTTCTGCGGCATATTTTTTTTTCAGTTTATTTTAGTATACACCTAAATTACACATACACGAGATGCACTTTCTTTATTTAGACTGATTCTGGTTCTCGAGATACACAACATGTCAAAAATAATATATTTTTTTTTTGAATCTATCCTCCTTATGTTGTGTTATGCTAACTACAGTACAACCGAGTGCATTTGAGCCAGTGACATTACCTTGCCTCTGACGTTAACAGAGATTCTGCTTCAGGCATATATTTTTAGTTAGGGGCGTAGCAAAAAACGGGTGCTTCACAGGAGACTCTTTCGATGTTAACGTAACGTATCATTTATTAATTTAAATATATTTAATATTTTTTGTTTAGCCCTTCTGCAGTCTATTGGTTAGTAGTTCGTAATTCGTTAAATCTGATATTTTTTTCGTATTTAGCACTCTAGAATTACACAAAATCAATTCCCATATACCTTGTCGCAAAATCACTGTTCCCCTGTATAATATAACTACTTATTATGATTTTATCATCGGTTATACTGCAATCCTTGCTTTGAGAAATATTCAATGTGTTTTGCTGTTGTCACTTAGCAGACTAGGTATAAAAATAATAGTAGTACACTCTAAATTTTTCCGTCAATCTGTCAGTAGTATTGTAATAATTAAATCAAATTCACCATGTCAGAACGTAAATTTACAATATTCAAATTAACCTCAATATTACTCGGTTTAGTAAAATCTCAGCTCTTTTCCTGTCGGTACAATAATTTTGCATCAAAACTCATGCATGTGGTCCACAAACCCAGTACTTTTACAATATTGATTAAAAATTAGCTTATATTCGACAAAAGAATGTAAAATTACCAAAAAAAATTCAAATTTTTACAGATAACAGTGAATTTACAGTACTGATTTAAATTTTCCACTTTCTTTGCTTGTAACATATGACCTACTTTATTTCCTGTGAAATTACCATATTTTCATTTACAGTGCGATACAAAAATTTTGCATTAAAATTCGTGCATGTGGTCCAAAAACCCAAACTTTTACAGACATTCCCGAAAATTACAAGAGCCCGTAATACTGCTTGAAATCTCATTAAATTCGCTGCTTAAATTACTGAGAAATCAAAGGTAAAAATTCACATTTTTACAGATAACAGCGAAATTACAGTACTGATTTAAATTTGCTGTGAAATTACCGTATTTTAATTTACAGTGTAGAAGTAGTAGTTCGGGTGGAGAGGTCAAGCCTGGCAATTAGACTTTTTGGTCCTTTTTTCCCTACCCCGGTAATACTATTTTTCTACTTTAACGAATTGTACTTTCAGGACTATTTTTTGAAATAATTTTTTAACAATTTAAATCTTTAAAAATAATTAATTAATTTAATAATTTGGTGTTAATTTATTTTGACACAATAAATTCCTGTTTGACATTTTTAATTTTTGGA
>OY294045.1:84174247-84265228 GCA_958510825.1 Brachypterus glaber | reverse complement strand
TTTTACTTTGGGGTGGTTCTTCAAATATGGAGCGTATATTGATTGCTCAAAAAAGAATTATAAGATTGCTTTTTAACCTTAAACCCAGGGACACTTGTAAACAAATTTTTATTGAAAATAAAATATTAACCACACCCTGCATATTAATACTTAAAACCGCTTTATATGTTAAAAACAATTACGCAATGTATGAAGAACTTAACAAATGTAACTATCAAACACGAAATGTCGAAGTTCTAAAGTGTGAAAAACACAAAACTGCTCTATATGAGAGGTCAATTTTTTATATAGGTCATAAAATTTTAAACAAGCTCCCAGCACACATAAAAGATATAGAAAACCCTAGAAAATTTAAAAATCAACTCAGACAGTTTTTAGAAAAAAAGGCTTATAAACTGGATGAATTCTATAGAGAGTCCTAGACTCTTAAACTTGTCCTTTTTGTTTTTTTTTTGTTTTTTAATATTTATAAAACTTTTAATATTTTTAATTTATTTTGTAAATGTCTATGTCTGTCTATTAATTCGTGAAAAAAATCCATTTTTATTTATTTATTACATTTTAAGATTAAAATTATCGTTGTTAGTTAATTTTATTAAAATTAATTAACCTTTTTGACGTATGTAATATACTTTGTATCCTGTTACAGAAATAAATTCTATTCTATTCTATTCTATTCTATTCTATTCTAGAGGGTGCTGGCAAAAATAAGAATTTTCAAAAACCTTTTTAAGGTAAATAAACACTTGAAACTATACTAACTAACCGGTCCGTCCTCAGGGGCGGATACACGGGAGGGCAATGAAGGGTAATTACCCCTCCTCAGGATAAAATAATTGCAAAATTTGTTCGAAAATATTTTTTTATAAATACGCATTGTCATGATATAATCAGGGAGGTTGAAGCCTCCTTTCCAGAAGGAGGTATATATTGCATTCAAGTGGATCATAGACATTTATATTCGTAAAAATGTTGGCCTGCGGCGCTAGAGGTTTCTTACATTTTTGTAAAATTTGGAATTGTAAATACCTGTGGCACTAGGGTTTTCTCGCATTTTTGAAAGTTTTGAAATAAAACTGTTTAAAAATTAAAATAGATCATTAAGTTGGTAATTTTCGCCTGTTGCACTACTTAGGACTTTTTCACTTTTTTTTTATTGAAGACTGTATAACTTAAGCATAAAAATTTTCGCTAGAGCTTTTTTGCATTTTTCTGAAATTTTCACATGATAAGGAAAGTATCCTTAGGAAAGTATGAAGGGTATCCTATAAAGTTCGTAGCAAATAAATATTGTCACGGTATATTTACGTTTTTCGCCAAAAACCATAATCGAAAAAATTGAATTATTTTTTTATTGCGTTCATTGCGTTTATCCGAATTTTCTTTTATATTTTCCATTCGCTTTTATGAAAATATGACCGGTTGTGAATCGAATGTTGTTTATGTTTCGTACAAAATGAAATTTTGGCTTTCAACATTTTAGTATTTAATTTTTCGTCCTCGAACCGTGAAATTTCACCTTCAAATGATTTTTTCTCGGAAACGGTCAATCCTACAGTGTTGCAACAAGAGTACCTTTTTTTATGTATTTTGACCTAAGGAATCATGTTTCAATAATAAACTTACAAAAAAGTCACACAGAAAGTTTGGGACAAAAAACTGATAAGGCCTCCCCGTTTCGCACGCCGCTGGTTAATATAAGTGCATGAAAATAACATATGAAGATGCGCTTTATTAAGATTTGTAACTGTTCACTTTCAAAACCTTGTTGTTGTATCTTGAAGGGTTCCTGTGTTATTAAATAAAAACCGAATTATTTAGCCACTTTCAAAGGCACTTTCTAACAATGCCTTTTTAGACATATCCCACCCTTGCTTTAAAAGTGACACAACTCGATTCCCAGAAATTGCAAAAGCACCCCTTTTGAGTTACGCCAGTTTTGATGATTTTTATTCGTATAAATAACTGAATTATTTTGAGTTGTGTCATTTTATTCTTATAAATAACTGAACTCGTAACTGAATTATTTTGAGTTGTGTCATTTTTATTCGTATAAATAACTGAATTAATTTGAGTTGTGTTTATTTATTCGTATAAATAACTGAACTCGTAACTGAATTATTTTGAGTTGTGTCATTTTTATTCGTATAAATAACTGAATTATTTTGAGTTGTGTTTATTCATTCGTATAAATAACTGAACTCGTAACTGAATTATTTTGAGTTGTCTCATTTTTATTCGTATAAATAACTGAATTATTTTGAGTTGTGTTTATTCATTCGTATAAATAACTGAACTCGTAACTGAATTATTTTGAGTTGTGTCATTTTTATTCGTATAAATAACTGAATTATTTTGAGTTGTGTTTATTTATTCGTATAAATAACTGAACTCGTAACTGAATTATTTTGAGTTGTGTCATTTTTATTCGTATAAATAACTGAATTATTTTGAGTTGTGTTTATTTATTCGTATAAATAACTGAACTCGTAACTTAATTATTTTGAGTTGTGTCATTTTTATTCGTATAAATAACTGAATTATTTTGAGTTGTGTTTATTTATTCGTATAAATAACTGAACCCGTAACTGAATTATTTTGAGTTGTGTCATTTTATTCTTATAAATAACTGAACTCGTAACTGAATTATTTTGAGTTGTGTCATTTTTATTCGTATAAATAACTGAATTATTTTGAATTGTGTCATTTTATTCGTATAAATAACTAAACTCGTAACTGAATTATTTTGAGTTGTGTCAATTTTAACGTCTTTTTTTAAAGAAGTGTTATTATTTTAATCTGCAAACACGACACAACTCAAAATAATGCGTTTTTCAATTTTCGACTCTGCAACCTATGTTCAGTTTTGAAACTTCAAAAACGCAGAAGCGCCATCCAACCGAGTCTCTCCTAAGCTAAGTGAACAAAATTTTGATAATTTATGTAGGATGGTTTACTGATTAAGGGCATATCCACAGCCTCGCATAACAACATAGTACATAATGTATCTTGTAAGCCAATCACGGTACCGCATTCTTATGTAATATGTTGTTATGCGAGCTTGTGGATATGCCTTAACTTAAAAAACGTGAATTTTAAGTTGTGTCACTTTTGAAGCAAGGGTGCGATATGTTTATAGGAACTTTTTTTTCATATTTTCCTTTGTAGAATTACCCCTTAAAATTAATGACTATTTCTGAATAACCCTGTATACTTACTGTAAACTTATGAGCCATTTGATCTAAATATTACATACTTGTTTTTAGTAATCATTTCTCTGTTTAAAAGTGTATCCAGGTAAAGATAATATGTCTCCTCGATTGACAGTATACTTTAGGCTCTATTTATTCCACTCAGTCAGTTTTCGACAGGCTAAAACCCTAAACTGCAGGGTTTGAACCTGCCGAATAGTGAGTGATAGGAACCGGTGGGTTAAAATTAAAATATATTTTAAGGTAATTAGTACGGGTCTGATTAAAGTAGCCATTACCGGGGGCATGCAAAAATTAGAATGTTAAAAAAAACTCTTTTTTCAAGTAAATAGACACTTTAAACTATTGTTGACCGAGCGGAATGTAATGTCGACGCTTTTAATACTCAGTGAGTCACTTGTTCATGGTCCATGACTCATGGAGAAGAACTTATTTTTTTTTTTTGAAAATTGTTTCTCCTTTCAAAAAACGAATAGTTAATACAAATATATTGTTTTTTTTTTATTAATTATTTGTTTTTTGTAAAGGGAAACAATTTTCAAAAAAAAAAAATTAAGTCTTTCCCTATGAGTCATGGACAATGACCAAGTGACTCCCTGAGTATTAACAGCGTCGACATGACATTCCGCTTGGTGAACAATAGTTTCAAATGTCTATTTAATTGAAAAAAGAGTTTTTTTAAATTCTAATTTTTGCATGCCCCCGGTAATGGCTACTTGAATCCGACCCATGGTAATTAGTAAATCAATGTATTCAGTAAATATAATAAAAGATGCTTCAAAGGTTATTGGGAACAGAATATTGGATGTGGTAAATTTGTCCCTAGAAAAAGGAATTTTTCCAGATTGTTGGAAAACATCTTGTATTATCCAGGTACAAAAAGTTTTAAATTCAAATAAATGTGAAGATTATAGACCTATAAATATGGTACCTTCTTTAGAAAAATTTTTAGAGTGTGCAGTTAAAAAGCAGCTGATGAACTTTTGTGATAAATATAATGTAATAGTTCAAAACCAATCTGGATTTAGACAGAAACATTCATGTGAATCAGTGGTTTTAAAAATAACAGATAAATGGTTGAGAGCAGTAGACAAAAATTGCATTGTTTTGGCAGTGTTCCTTGATTTTAAAAGGGCTTTTGAGACAATCAATAGAAAGCTTCTGTTAAAAAAATTGAAAAAAATGTGGGTCAGTGGCGTTGTGCTAAAGTTTTTTGAAAGTTATTTTCGCAACAGAAAGCAAAAAGTTAAATTTAAGAATAGTGTTTCAGCTGAGATTATTATTGATGATGGAGTAGCGCAGGGGACAGTCATGGGACCTGATATTTTTAAAATTTATGTTAATGATTTGCCAAAATGTGTTGCCTCTTGTGAAATTGAAATGTTCGCAGACGATACCATGGTTTATTTGATAGGTAAATATATTAATGAAATGATCACAATAATAAATAGAGACTTAAATAATATTTTTAATTGGCTATGTGCTAATAAATTATGTATAAATGTAAATAAATCAAAATATATAGTTATAGGTAATGCAGGTGCAATAAATAAAAATAATATTACAATTAATAATATAAATTTGGAAAAAGTGGAGGAAATTAAATATTTGGGCGTAATAATAGATTCTAAATTAAATTTTATAAACTATGCAAATTATATATTAAATAAAATGTCGAGAAAAATGTTTTTTCTGGGTAGAATAGGAAAATCTTTAAGTTTATATACTAAGCTCTTACTTTATAAGTCAATTATTGTCCCACATGTAGAATATTGTTCAACTATACTTTTTTACTAAACAAAGATCAAATAAATAAATTTCAAATTGTCCAAAACAAGTGTATGAGAATTATACTTAAATGTAGTAGGTATACACCTATTAGTATTATGCTAGAAACGTTAAATATGATGAATATTAAACAAAGAATATTATTTAAAACTTTAACATATATTTTCTTAATGAAATTTAAATTACTGCCCGAATATTTATCAAGTAAATTAAAGTATGTTCATGAGGTTCACGAATATGCTACCAGAAATAATTTAGATTTTGTCATTGAACCAGTTAAGCAAAAGAAAACGGAAAAATCAATATTTTTTAAAGCCTTGAAAACTTTTAACCAGTTACCTACTAGTATTAAAAATTGTGATAATCTTAACAGTATTAAAAGTTTACTGTATCAATATGTTAAAACTCATTTTTAATAGTTTTTGATGGTATTTGTATTTGTAAAAACATTTAGAAACTTTAATATATAAATATTGTAGTGTATAGCCAGCTGTGCTAAATAAACGATTATTATTATTATTATTATTATTATTTATGAGTACAGGGTAATGTTGCCTAATACTCGTTCTTATACACTGTAAAAATTTGGGATAAAATTAGAGAGTAATCTTAAGATTAAAAATTATAAAATTTATATGATTTAGACCCAATTGCTTTTCCATTTTGAAAATTTTAAAAATTTCGGAAAGGCTTGTATTTGTGCAAACATTTTCAAAATTTTATTTGCGTATTTTTGCGTATTGTGACGTTTTATGTCGATATAAATCCATTTGAAGCAAAAAAAAATTGGCGATAGATTGGTCGATTGGTCATTCTGTTCGGGAAATCTTTTATCCATGATAACTTAAGAACGCTTTAAGCTAGAGACTTGAAATACAGGTATGCTACCAAAAGTTCTCACTCGAGATTGTTTTTGGTAAACATTGGAGTGGGGCAAGGGGGGCATATGGGATAAATACAATAATTTTTCACAAAAATTTGAAAATTGCTGTATAGGAGTTTTTGAGATTGCTGAAATTGAATATGGTAATAAAAAAATTCTAACTCCACCCCATGGGGGTAAGGGGGTAAATATTTTTAAATATTTTCAATATTTTCGTCAAAATTGGTATATACGGGTTTCTGGGGACAACGAAAATGAATTTAATATTAACATTTTTCCTATTCTACCCCCTAAGGGGTGAGTGGTAGTTTTTGTGAAAGTTGGTATATAGGGGTTTTTGAGTTTTCTAAAAGTAAATCTGATAATAAAAAAAATCTAACTCCACCCCCTGATAGGTGGGGGTAGTTTTAGTGAAAATTTGCATATTGGGGTTTTTGAGGTTGCTGAAAGTGAATCTGATAATAAAAAATCCATTTAATGCTCGGAGGTAAATATTGTTAAAGCGAACATGTTTTGAAAAAAAAAAAATTACATAAAATTATATATTTGTATTAAATGCAAAAAGGACTAAAAATATGTTTAAAGGCTTTCATAATATTTAAAAGTATATACAATATTGCAGGAGTGGGCCCCGGGGGCCGCCCCCTGGTTATGAGTCCAGGGGGGCCGTGGCCCCCGGGCGCCCTGGAGTCGGCGCCTATGGCCGCTGAATGGAGATAGGGTCATTCTTATCTAAATAAAATGTCAGGTTTTCACCATTTTGTATCAAGATGAGTTTATATACGCTGTACGGATTTATTATGTATATATATTTTTATTTTTATTTTATTCTTTATGATACATCCTACCGTTCAGCATACTTTTATAGCCATGTATTTTCTGTTACAAACTTGGCCTGCTCAGTTAATCTGGTAGTGTATTCTGCCCTACCAAGCTAAAAAGCCGTAACTCCAATTTTTGTGGATTTTTAATTAACCTTACACTTAGTTGTGCATTTCCATGGGCTATTTATTAAACCAATCAAAGTTGTGCAAATACTTTTATTTGTGCATAAACTTATGACAATTGCAGTATCTTCAAAATAAGGGACTGTTACTAAGCTAAAAAGCAGTAACTCCAAATAAGTTATTTATTATGAAAGAAAATATTAGTGGCATATCGGACAGACAGTTTTTTATTAACTAATATATTAAAATAAAATTAGAAGAATGTAAAGCATTAATAAAACAGTATATTTTTGCATTATTATAGCTTTTGTATGACGCTAGATTTTCCGGAAAAAGCCAAAAAAAACTGCTGCAAACAAAATAATACTTTTCCCTGCAAGTCTTTCTTCATTAAAACAATTATTTTGGAAAAAAAAAATTAAAAATTTCTTTTTTTTTTTATTTTTTTTTCAATTAAAAAAAAATAAAAATGTTTATTTTTTCAAAAAGAGTTTTTTTTTGAAAAACTAAAAAACAAAAAAATAAATGTTTTTGAAAAAACTCTGTCGAGTTATCGTTGTCACAAATTGTTGGACAGACGGACAGACAGAAAGACAGACAGACCGAGACACAGTTTTTTTTACGAAAATCAGCTTTTTTGGATATAAAAAGTCAACAAAGGTTAAAAAAAATTCAAAATTTTCATTGGGGAAAGTAAAATTTATTTTAAAAACGAAATTTAAAAACATATTTTTTATTATGTTTAACAAAAAAAAACTCTATTATGTATACATATTTTTTATTTTTGGGGTGTTTTCTCTTTATCTTGTCACATACTGCTTTTTAGTTTAGCATTCCTAAAAATTTTGACTACGAAATACTAACTAAAAAGCAGTAAGTGCCATTTTTTTATTTAAATAAATAATTAATGATTTCGTAGTTATGTTATAATAAAGGTACTTTAAACTTAAAGTTATACGCCCACTTTCTCGATTTGAGCTATAATACAAGGG
Organism: Brachypterus glaber; assembly: GCA_958510825.1. Taxonomy (NCBI): domain Eukaryota; kingdom Metazoa; phylum Arthropoda; class Insecta; order Coleoptera; family Kateretidae; genus Brachypterus; species Brachypterus glaber. The sequence goes on along the minus strand of OY294045.1, from coordinate 84,257,406 downwards.
AGTGGCTAAGACGATTTACTGTTTTTGCAATTATCTCAGTTTTATTAAGTATGGAGTTACTGCTTTTGAGGGTAGTAGGGCAGTATTCTTCATGGCTTTTGCTTAATATTTTAACTACGATCGTTAAAAATTAGTAATAATATTATTACAGAAAACTTTAAACATTATAAATATCGTAACTTTTATAAAATCAAATTAAAAAGTTAGTATTAAGTATTTTATTTTCTTTTACAATAAAAATAAACTTTCGTCTTAAATAAAATAAAATAAAATTTCGTTCAATGATCTAAGAGTATAAACAGAAATAAAGATAAATAAAAAAATGCAAAAAACAAAAAGAGTTAAAAATTGAGAAAACCTGACAAACTTAAAAAATATTTTTCGATTCGATTTCTAACTGTTAAGTTACAATTTAAATTTAATATTTTTTTAGTAAAAAATGGAAAAAATAGATACAATCAACAAAATCACCTAGCTGTGACTTTGGCAATCTTACGCACGCTGTAAGTAACCGCTTGTTTACAAAAGGTTACAGAAACAGTCACTTACAAAAATGGTCGTAGAAAAATACAATTTAATATGCGTGGTACTTATTTTCTCAGAAAATGAAGTCTAACAAAAAATAAATAAATAAAAATGGCGGATGGAAGGTTTTTCCCATCCTTTATAATAATAATTATTATAATTATTGTTTTCTTTACAGTAAGGACGTCCGTCTACCTGTTCAACTACAACGTGCCATGGCTGCTGAAGCTGAAGCTGCTCGCGAAGCTCGTGCTAAAGTAATCGCCGCCGAGGGTGAACAGAAAGCTTCAAGAGCCCTTCGTGAAGCTTCCGAAGTTATCGGTGATTCTCCAGCTGCTCTACAACTAAGATATTTACAGGTATTTAAAAATTGCATTTCTGCTTTGCTTTATTTGGGAAATTTTTCAACCAAAATTTATTACAAAACATTAATTAAATATCAATATTATTTCAAGTTTAAAATGTTACTGAAAATACAATTTACTGATAAATTTTGTTACAATAATAAAGTATTTGTTATGATAATAGGATACCTACCGGCCTTTAACAATATTTAATTACATCGGCACTTAGTGCTACTAAGAGTGCCGAAATCTTCGCCGAAAAGTCAAAATCTTTGACCACGTTTTTTTCACATTTCTCGACGTTTTAGACCATTCTGAGTGTAAATCCGTAAAAAAAATTTTTGCGTCCGTCTGTCTGTCTGTCTGTCTGTCTGTCTGTCTGTCTGTCTGTCTGTCTATCTGTCTGTCTGTCTGTCTGTCTGTCTGGGTGTAAACTCTCTAACTCCATTTCTACATGAGATATTGACTTGCGGTTTTTTGCATATTGTTTCTTATTGTATTCCAAAGAGCTGATTAGATTTTGGAGGTACACGATTGGGGGTAATGGGGTAAAAATAGGGTAAAACTCCTAGTTTTAGTGTTTTTTGTTTATAATTAAGGCAATTATTATTGTATTTGGTTAATTTAGCACTTATATAAAAGATAATTTTAAATTGGTTAAAAAATGTTATAAACAACGTTTTCCTAAAACGCATTGTTTTCGAGATATTGGCGTTTAAAGCAGTAAAAGGTTTTTTTAGCATATCTCACATATTTATAACCCGATTTCAAAAAATTATTTTTAAATAAAAGCTCTTTTTAAGCCCTATAAAAAATGTTATATACAGTTTTATGCTAGAATATAATGTTTTAAAGATACAGAATTTAAAATCAAACAAAACACCTAGTTTGAAATTTTCAAACTAGATGGCTCTAGTGTACAAATTTTAAGCTTCCATTCATTTGTTTTTAAAATCAATCAAAAATTGTAATTAATAAGTTCAACTTGCATCCAAGTAAAAACATATTTTTATTATTAATTTTAATTATATATTAAGTGTACAAGAAAAGCCAAAGTTTAATATAAATATTATACAAGTTAGTTTGTGCAGTGAGGAGTAGTAGTAAAATTGTAATTATGTTATGCTACCCTGTTCTAATAGCATGTTATTAGTTTTCCCAATAGTGCCGATGTTTTGCCAGGGTGCTTACAACGTTTCATCTAGTTGTATTTGTAATATATAATGTAATATATAATGTAATATATATATCACCCTAAACAAAAAATTTGATTACCCACGAGCATAACTAGGTATATAATAATTGTAATTAATAATAATAATTATAATAATTATAAAAATTATAATAATTATAATAATTATAATTATTATACAACTATAATAATTCTGTGACTTGGTTCTAAAACGGCCAATGCCACTTTTTCCGTATTTAGAGTTATACCGCCGAACTAAGTTTTTTCAGATATTATATAACCTTAAAAAGCCAGTGCTTGTCAGATACATACAGGCTTTAAGCGACAAGGACAGACCTGTGTTTCAATAAACATTTCTGTTAAACTGCTAAAATAGCTAATGTTTGACTTAGTGTATCCGTTCAAAATTTTTGACATTGGCCCTTTTAGAACCAAGCTACAGAACTTTATAATAATTATAATAATTATAATTATTATTTCTTTGAAAATATTAATAATATAATACTTTTAATTAAATACTTATTAATTCTTGGTAGACTATAAATTAACCCTTTTAGTCATATTATTTTTTGTTGAAATTTATTTAAATTTTCGAAAATTCTGATACTTTGACCGATTTTTTTTTGAATGGTAGCTACATAGAGGATACTAAAATTCATAAGGCGATGAAGCCATTACTGCATAAGATACGGCCCTGTGCACCGTCTACCACACTCCGCTAACGGTCAGCTTGAGGCACCAGTCGTACTCCAACATTAGACATGAAAGTAACGCCGTCAACATCTTATATTAAATATTCTAATTTGATCCGGCTCGAAGGACCATTTTCGATAGCTCAGTAATGAGATGATTAAATGCTGTATGGACTGTATTTATAGAATGTATGAAATTATAAAAAAAATAGAATATGTAATATAAGATGTTGATGGCGTTACTCTCATGTCTAATGTTGAAGTACGACTGGTGCCTCAAGCTGACCGTTAGCGGCGTGTGGTAGAAGACGCACAGGGCCGTATCTTATGCAGGTTTCTAGAAAAGTATTTAGCACCATGAAATATTTAATACAAGTTTAAAATTTAAAAAAAAGATAAAAAAAAAATTGACTGTAATTTTTATCCATAAAAATTTGAACGATCAAACCGAATCAAATCCATCCAAATTGGACCAAGCGAACTTACCTGTGAAGATCGATCGTAATTATATAGAGGTGTCTTAGGATCTTATCGGTATTATGGAAAAATTTCAATTTTTGTCCAAAGTGAAAAGAGCGTGGCGGAACGGGTTAATAACTTTACTTACTTACAAAAAAGTTCATTCAATTAATTTTAAACCAGTTTTTAAAAGTATATGTGCAGATGGTTTACCTTAAGCGAAAATAATTTTCAAAATCTATTTAAAATTTTAAAAGTGATTTTTAAGTAACGAGGGTTGGTTTTAACATCTAAGTAATATAATATATTACATTATATATAATATATTATATTATTATTATAAGTATATGTTATTATATAACATATACTTTGTTTTTAAAAGTAAAGTGTGAGAATCATATTTAAAAGATTTGATATTTAATTTAACCAAAATAATAATATTAAATATGAAATTTTACGTCTTACGTCTTTTCGCCATATATTATAATTTTACGAGAAAACTTCGTATCGTATATCGTAAGTAAATAAAATTTTGGTTGGAAAAATCCATAGCTTTGATTTTCCGTAGTTGTAGTGTAGTCACAGTGCGACCCTGCATTTTATAAGTTTCAAGAGATGTGCACCAAAAGTTTTTTTTAGATTAATAAAATAGGTTTATTGGTTATTAAAAATCACTATGTTTAAAAATCGCAACAGATCCTTTTGATAATTTAAAGCCTATTTTAATATTTTTTTTTATTTTCATTTTTTTTAAAAGTCTTTTAAACGTATTATCTCGCCTAATAAACTTATTTAAAAAAAATTACGCTAGTGAGCCCTTCAGTGAACCTTAAAAAAAGTTTAAACAATTATAAATCCTACTAAATACCATTTATTGCGCGTTAATAGCTGAATTAAATTGCAAATTAGTATTGTATTTTTCTTAAACATCTAAAAACTAAAAACTTTTAAAAAACGTTACCTTGAAAACTAAATTAAATCCTATTAGATGAAAATTCAATAACTGCCTTTAAACGTTGCTGACCATAGCGTGGGTCGTTAACATTATTCATTTTGTGTTTATTCCAGACAGTTAGGAATTCTCTGTGAATAGACTCTCCAGCCTGTTCTGACCAAATTCCTAAGCCACTCTCTAAATAGGAAACACTGTCTTTAAGGTGATGCAATATGCAATAAATTTTAGGAGTTTTTGATACCCCGGAATCATTTAAAACTGCTTCCAGATGTTTGAGATCTGATTCGAGTTGTACTTCAGTTTTTGTTGTACGGAAACATTTATCGACGATTTTGTTCATCATATTGAATGACGCAACAAATGGCATAACCAGAACTTGATTCACATTTCCCAGTACTTCTTTTGATGTTAATTCATTGGCATGCTTTAGGAGCTTTCTACAAGCATTGCAACGTCAACCTATCCTTGCCCCTATTGTCATATTTCTCTGCAAGAAATGAGAGCGTATAAATCTGCTGCCAAGGAGCTAAGAACCTATGGTGATTTGGAAATTCGTTTTAAAAAATTTAGTTTATCATTAGATAAGAACATTAAAAGAGCCAAAGAGTCTTTTAGTATTGTCAATAAACCTTTGTTTGAAGAGAACGAAAATGTGCGAGTTTTTCAGAAGTGCATCATACCTGAATTACATTTGCTGCAAGGATTTGTAAATCACCTCTTTTGGAAAGGCCTGGTCCCATTGCTGGGAAAAGGGAACGCTCTTAAATCGCCCAAGAATTTAAATATAATTGCCAAGAATTATCAAGGAGAAATTTTCGAAGGCAGTGCTTGTAGAAAGCTCCTAAAGCATGCCAATGAATTAACATCAAAAGAAGTACTGGGAAATATGAATCAAGTTCTGGTTATGCCATTTGTTGCGTCATTCAATGTGATGAACAAAATCGTCGATAAATGTTTCGGTACAACAAAAACTGAAGTACAACTCGAATCAGATCTCAAACATCTGGAAGCAGTTTTAAATGATTCCGGGGTATCAAAAACTCCTAAAATTTATTGCATATTGCATCACCTTAAAGACAGTGTTTCCTATTTAGAGAGTGGCTTAGGAATTTGGTCAGAACAGGCTGGGGAGTATATTCACAGAGAATTCCTTACTGTCTGGAATAAACACAAAATAAATAATGTTAACGACCCACGCTATGGTCAGCAACTTTTAAAGGCAGTTATTGAATTTTCATCTAATAGGATTTAATTTAGTTTTCAAGGTAACGTTTTTTAAAAGTTTTTAGTTTTTAGATGTTTAAGAAAAATACAATACTAATTTGCAATTTAATTCAGCTATTAACGCGCAATAAATGGTATTTAGTAGGATTTATAATTGTTTAAACTTTTTTTTAAGGTTCACTGAAGGGCTCACTAGCGTAATTTTTTTTAAATAAGTTTATTAGGCGAGATAATACGTTTAAAAGAGTTTAAAAAAAAAATGAAAATAAAAAAAAATATTAAAATAGGCTTTAAATTATCAAAAGGATCTGTTGCGATTTTTAAACATAGTGATTTTTAATAACCAATAAACCTATTTTATTAATCTAAAAAAAACTTTTGGTGCACATCTCTTAAAACTATAAAATTGCAGGGTCGCACTGTGTAGTTGTGTAGCATTATTACTTTAAAATCTTTCTCTAACTTTATCTACTATTTATTCTAGCTTTCGCGCTTTCCAGCTTTCTATATACGGTGGTTGAAAACAGCATTAAGTTCCACTTTAAAATAACCCTTTTTTTTAAATTATTTAAAGAAAAGTGATCATTTTAAGACTAAATTAAAAAAAAAAACTCTAAATGTGGTTTGAGAAAAATGATTTTAATTTATATATATATTATTATTATTATTATTATTATTATTAATGTAAATATTTAATAAAATTAACTTGACATGGGGTGTCCTTAATTTATTTGTAAAACTGTTAGTATTTTTTTTTATGAAATGATATTTTTTATTGGTGTAAGCTACAGTGAAAATTTAAAGTTAATATAAACCTTATTGTTATCTGAGTTATAATGATTAATATTCTGTAAATGCCCCTTAAACGTTTTCTAGCTTCCTTAGAAGCGATTTAGCTCAAACGTTCATCAAAACTCCTTTTCTCGCTTTTTAACTTAAGAACTGATATCCAAAATAATTTTTGAATATATTTTTTGTTAAAACAAATAAAAATCGTTTCTTCTCAAAAACGCATGAATATATTTTTTTTTAATTTAGTCTTAAAATGATCGTAGTGCTCTAAATACTTAACTAAGTTACAAAAAAGGATTATTTCAAGTCGCACTGAATGTTGTTTCCAAACCACAGTGCCACGACATTATCATATATCATTTTGTTTCATTTTAAATAGATACTTATACTATTTGTATCCTATTACCCAGTAAATATAACACTATTTTGGTTCATCGTGAGATACTTATTCTGACTTATTCTACAGTTCTTGTCAAAAGTCCGCCCCCCTTTAACTTTTTAACTTCAACTTTTTAAAAACGACTAAAAATATCAACCTGAAATGAAAAAAAAAAAAAGATTCAAATGACATAACCTAAATAATTTTTTGGTATATATTTAATGTGTTTAAGGGATACAATTGAGGGAGTTGGCAAGGGTGTTTTGTTTTTGAATGGCAAGGGGGTCGTGTGATGAATCATTTTAAACAGCTGGCGTAAAATTCTTTATTTAATCACATATTTAAAAAAAATCATATTTTTTGAGGAGGTTAAAAAACTCTTGAATATCTAAATTTTAGTCAAAATTATTTAATAATTAATTTTTTGATAAAAAAGGTGAATTATACTTTCAAACTAATTAAAATAAAAAAAAATCTAAAAAAAATTAATTTTTAACAAAAGTAAAATTTTATATAGCAAAAAAGAGAAGCTTTAAAATGATGTATCACACGACCCCCTTTAAATTAAAAAAGGTGATATCTTGAGCAATACAAAAGTTAAGAACGGAGCGAAATTTAGACATGTACCGTATGATAAAATATTGACGCCCTTATCCATGAATAGAAAATTAAATGCATAAAATGTGTATACTTCACAGAAAAATAGCAAGTTTCAAGCAAATAAATTTTAAAAACCCTGTTTATTTGGTGTGTACCGAAAATTAACCGCCCTATATTTTCTATCTCTCTAAATTATTATAGAAAGAGTAAGAATACAGGGAAGTTTATTTTCGGTACAAACAAAGTAAACAGTTTATTAAAATAATATGTTTTTAGTGAAATATTAAAGTACCTCTATACGTACACGAGTAGTATTAGTTATCTGTAGGGACACTATGGTCTGTTTCATCAAGCAAGAGAGTAAATTAAAAATCGCACAGTGAATATTTTCAAAACAGATTCGAATAATGGATGTGCGATTATAGTGCGTAGTTTATTTTATAAAACATAATTATATTCTACACACAAGCATATACTATTTGAACCTGATTTTTTATTTACTATCATGCTTATATATTCTATACACAAACATATACTATTCAAACCTGTTGTAAAAATATTTACTGTGCGATTTTTAGTTTACTCTCTTGTTTGATGAAACAGACCATAGCTCTGAGCGCTTGTTAACTTTAAACCAAGATTCAGCCTCCTCAGTTAACTGGCCATTCAAAAACTTGCTTATGGTTTTTGTTTTTTTTTAAGCAAGATAGTAAATTAAAAATCGCACAGTGAATATTTTTAAAACAGATTCGAATATTTGAGGTGCGATTATACTGCGTAGTTTATTTTATAAAACATAAATATATTCTATACACAAACATGTACTATTTAAAAAAAATATTTACTGTGTGATTTTTAATTTACTATCTTGCTTGAAAAAACAGACCAACTAATATTTACTTTGTTACTACCCAGGTAGCAAGGGATGTTATATCACAAGAAATTAACATCACTTTTGGGTGTATTTTTAAACTAAATCATAACATCACATAATATTGAAAAATAACATGTATTTAACATCACATTTGCAACGTAATACGTGTGACGTGACAACCATGTTATTTAATAACAAATATTTAGCAACGCTGTGAATATATCGCATGTCACATATTAACGTGGCTTTCACGTAAATGTCATGTTATTTTGCTTCTCACCGACGTTCGAAGCAAAAAAATCGATATAAGATGATGTTGATAGAGTAAATTATTATAAGGAAATTGTATACACATTATACGATTTCCAATGGATAAGGGGCTCTGCCGGGCTTCTCAAGACCACGGACACGGATTAAAGGAATATATTCTCCGCTTAATCTGCAATTTCGTATTTAGAATCTATCTGTTTCAATCTGTGATTGTTTCAATTACTGATTGATTTTAAATCCGATTTTTTTATAGGGTTATAGCGTTTTTAATGGTTTTAATTTAGAAAAAGCTAATATCCTAGAATATTATTTAAATATTAAAGTACCAGTAACGGCATCCATAAGATATTAGATATAACAGGAATGTGGATTTATGATGTCACAAACACGTTATTTTCGGGATGTCATTGTGTGATGTTATTAGGGGCGGACTTAGGACATCCCCACCATGCTACATTCTTGTTAAATGAGACTACAATCTTAACATCACATGTCACATATTAACGTGACTTTCACGTGAATGTCATGTTATTTTGCTACCAGGGTATGGTCTGTTTCATCAAGCAAGATACTAAATTAAAAATCACAGAGTGAATATTTTCAAAACAGTTCGAATATTGAATGTGAGAATATACTGCGTAGTTTATTTTATAAAACATAATTATATTCTACACACAAGCATATACTATTTGAACTTGAATAAAAATATTTACTGTGCGATTTTTTATTTACTATCATGCTTAATGACAGACAGATAATAAAGACTGCTAAAATGCGAAATTTTAACCTAAAAAAAAATGCCAAAATACCAAACTTAACTACTCATAATCACTTGAGTGCAGTAAGCTGCTATGTACATACTATAGAGGTGAATAATGTTTACTGAACATATCAATAGTATATTATACAATGAGCGTATAATAATTTACTACTTTATCCACGGTCGTTTTAAATAAAAGGGTCTATTAATCACGGCCGTGGATAAAAGCTTTTTCATACTACCTAGTGTACACGAAATAAAGGAAAATGCATGTTCACTATATATTCTCGTTACGATATTTTTCTATCGCACGAGTACATAGTGCATATTTGAATGAAATGACAACTGTACACTCATGTATCCAAACGATTATATATAGACTATAAGACTATCTTTATTAACCTTTTATATTTGCAAAACACCTACCTGGGTATTATGGCTCACGATTATATATAGCTTTCATTTTGACAAAGGTCATTTGACGTTTATAAAATTTTGAAATGTCAAAATTAAACACAGGTAATTTTTTTAAATATACATTTTTAAAGAGTCTGGACTGTAGATCGAACGAAAAATGTTGTTCGAAACTTGTTTGCGACAAGTCTTTAGTGCACTCGAATAATTTTTTTGACTTACTCGTTAAGAAAACTACTATTATTATACTTACTAAACCCTAACCAGCACACTTATTTGAAAAGTGAACTGATCTAGAGTCCCAAGGTTTAGTTAGACTAAATTTGCTAAATTTTCTTGTGCTTAGAAGCATTTTTTTAATAAAATAATTTATATAAAAAATACTAACCAGATTATTTGTCTAGGCCTAAAATTTGGTAAGAAATATACTAAAGTAGGTACTACTTAGTTATTTTTAGCTATTTATCTGTGACATATATAGCCTTTATTATAGAGCATAAATTTAGTAGTAGTATCCTTTTTATTTGTTTATCATCTATAAACAAAATAGAATAAATTAAGAGTTAAATACTGGGTGGCCCACTTTATCACTTTAACATTGAATAACTTTTTTGTTTGTCAATTTTTTAATTTATTTCTTTTAAAATATAGAGTACAGTAAATGGATTTTTTTTTGAACTTGAATGATAAATCACGACTTTTGAATCATGTCCATTTTCCGCTTTGCAAACACAAGCTCATTTCACGACATTTTCCATGACGGCTCTTAACATGTATGGCTCCAGCTAGGGTCATGCATCAACGTGAATTGCACCCCCTTAAGGTGACGGTTTGGTGCGGTAATGCAAATGGTAATGGGGCCTTACTTCTGCTAGGAAAATGGCAATACAATTACGGTGAACGGCGACCGATATCGCGCAATGCTGGAAAATTTTGTGCGGCCTGCAGTGAAGGACATGCAAGAGGCATGATGGCAGCAAGATTGGACAACTGCCCATCCGGCCAGAGCCACAATGCAGCTTTTAAGACAGATTTTCAAAGAGCGAATAATTTCGCGAAAATCGGATTTTCATTTTCCTTCACTATCACCTGATTTGACAGCACCGGAGTTTTTTCTTTAGGGCTACCTGAAAGATCGGGTGTATGTCAACAACCCCAGGACTATTCAACAGCTTAAGCCAGACATGTTAGGAGCCGTCATGAAAAATGTCGTCAAAAGAGCCCGTGCTTGGAAAGCGGAAAATGGACGTCATTTAAAAGACATGATTTTTCAAACATAGTTCAAAAAAAATTCCATTTCCTGTACTCTATATTATAAAAGAAATAAATAAAAAAAATCGACAAACAAACAAGTTATTCAATTTTTAAATGGGCCACCCTGTATTAAACAAATAAAACAATCTTGGATTCGGTACACATTAATTTGTACATCTTCATTAAGTTTTAAATTTTTGTCACGCTATAGCGTTATTGAATACGAAATTATGGGTATAGTTATCCATTAGATATCCATTAACTAAACTTTTAAATAAATAATAAGATTATTGTATGTCAAATACAATCGTCTAATAGAATGTTAAAAAACTTTCTGAAACTACATCACTTAACTATTTTTTCTAGGACCTTTAAAATAGTATTATTTAGCCTAAATAAGAATGAGGTAGTTATTCATTATTTGTTTTCTTACCAAAATTTAATATGGTAAGTATGATATTTATTATACCGGGTGTTTTTTTACTCCGAAACTTTCAAATATCTCGAATACTATGTATTTTAGAAAAAAAAGTAAGACAAAAGTTGCTCTATAATAAATTATTATAAAACAACTTTTAATGGGGGAAACAACTTTTAATGGGGGAAACAAAATGGGGTATTTATTTTTTACGTATATTTACGTTTTCAAGGTAATTTCAAGGTTAACTTTGTTTTTTAAATAGAAACATATATTTTTTTACTGTTATTAAATACTCATCAAAAAATAAAAATCTTTTGTAAAAAACTTTTTTTGATCTGACTTTTAGTTGCATATTATATAATTGCGAAAAGTATGTTTTTTGAGTATATGTTAAAACTGGGAGCTAACTTTTAAATTACGACATCAGATTCGGATTCAGCGGCTCAAAATGCATAGGAATTGACCAGTCGAGTCCGTAGGAGATCCAACTTTTTTAAATATTCTGTGGCTGTGTTATCTCTGCAACTAAAAGTCCGATCAAAAAAAGTTTTTTCTAAAGATTTTATTTTTTTAAATAGCAATAAAAAAATATATGTTGAGCGCCATGTGACCACCGGTGGTCATTTTCAGTTTCTCCGTGAGGACCGCGTGGCCACGGGTGGTCATTTTGCATTTGCTCATTCAGCGCCGTGTGTACACCCGTGGACACCAGAACCAGAATCGGACTGAGCCGATTGCTTTTTTTTTTCTTAATGCAAACTTAAATAGGAAAATAAAAGTTCATATGCAGTCTATTAATCTTTTATTTGGTAAATGAACAAAAATATAATTCTAGCTCAAAGAAAACATGGTTCTGATCACAAAAATAGTCATATTAGGTACTGAAAAGATAAATTAATTTATTTCATGCTTCTGAAAGCATGGCAGACACATAGGTATTTTACATGTCTGGCAAAAAGTGTTAACTTTTTTCGCATTTTTTCGAGCGAATCCAGCGTCTTGTCTTCTCGACATAGTTTTGTAGCACGGATCGCATCTCTTTCTTGTAAGCCTCTTCTGTCCTTCGGCTTCCTTCAGCAGATGTTTTTGCTTCGAGGTAGAAGGTGTAGCCATTAGCTCTGTATTTGGATTCACTAGAGACTGAACAATAGCTTCTTTGAATTTTGTGATGCTCATTTTTTTGTTGTTTATTTTGTTGTATAAATGTAGAGAGTTTACCACTGTAGTTGCGGTTATCAAATGGAATGCCAATCGCTTATACCATTTCACAGTTCTTCTAACATAAGGTGCGTAGGCGGCCATTTGATCGGAGAGGTCAATGAATGCTTTTCGCCGATTGTAATCAACAACAATCGCCGGCTTGGTGATTTCTTTTCCTCTTTGAACTAAACGGACAAGAGAATCATCGTGATTTGTGCTCAATACCAAAACGTCACGTTTATCTCGCCACTTGAGCACCACTGTTTTATCCTCATTTTGCTGCGCCGCAACTTCTCCTCTTTTTAGTTTGGCTTTGACCACATCAGAAGGATTGTTTTTTCTGTTACCTCTTAGAGTACCGACTAAATGTGTCTCTCTTCCTAATAGTAATTTTGAAAGGGAGACACTTGTATATCAGTTGTCGGTATATAGTGTCCTACCACAATCTAAGAGACCATCCATCAGATCAGTGACAACTTTTTCGGCGACAGATGTATCATCAGCTCTTTCCTTCTTGCCCGTGTATACCTTGAAGGCCCAAGTATAACCACCGCTAACACAAAGCTTGAACAGTTTTATGCCGTACCTATGCCTCTTATTGGGGATGTACTGCCTGAAATGTATCCGACCACGAAATGGCACATTACTCTCATCGATGCACACTGATTCTTCGGGTATATAGCATTCCTTGAATTTAGGTTGTAATAAATCTAGCAGATTAGCGATTTTGAACAGACGATCATTTTGGGCTCTTGGTTGTTCATTATTGGCAATATGAAACATGCTTGGCAAATTTTCAAACCGGTTACGCCTCATTATTTTTGGTATGCCATTTGTGTACAACATTTTGGTAGACCAGTAGTCTCTCAATTGAGGAAAGTTCACTAAACCCATCCACAAAATTATTCCTAAAAACTGTTCCATTTCGGTGGCGTTCGTGTCTATCCATTTTGTCATTCTTGATTTGCTCCTTTGGTTTGCAACGTCAGCCCTAGTAGCAATATTTTGAGCTGCAAATCTGTTAGTCTCGGTAACTAATAATGCTATTATGTGGTCATCAATAAAGTGTTTGAAAAAGGTAACTGGTTCTTTTCCATGTAGCTCCTGAACAACAGTTGGATGAACACCAGTATATGGTGGAGTGAAAACAAAAGTGCTTCTGTCGCCAGTCACAGGTTTCCATTTTCTCTGATTCAAGAAATTGGCCAAGGGGACATCGTCGCTGGATGAGAAATCGGATTCCGGTGAAGCTGCGACTTCATCTTCATCTTCATAATCTGAACCTGAATTGGAACTACCAGTATCAGCTGAATAATCTTTGTCTTCAATTGAGTCATCGGAGAAGCCGGCCACATCTTCATCTGACATATTTTCAAGCTCATCAGCCAGTTCTCGTTCTGTGAGACCACATGCAGCCATTTTAGTTTACGATCTGATAAATAAAAAGAAACCTAACCTCAAAAATAGAAATGCTTATGGGTGGTCATTCCGTCCCCAGTTGCAAATTTACATTCTGGGACCACGTGCCCACCCGTGGACACGAAAAAAACAATAGAAAAAACATACAATTTAAAAAAAAAATACAAAAATAAATGGGGGAATGATCAAATAAATCATTTCAAAACAAAATCTCAAAAAAAAAGTTGGTCCCACAGGTGAAATACTCTAAATTACTGCGGCGCTTAACGTGTTAAAAAAACACAGTTGACCTTGACAACTTAAATATCCCCAAAAAACAAATACTCCGTTTTGTTTCCACCATTAAAATAAACAACTCTTGTCTACATTTTTTGTTCTAAAATGCATAGTATTCGAGATATTTAAAAGTTTTAGGTTAAAAAAACACCCGGTATATAATAAATATCCTATTAACAATGTATGCCAAAGCTTAGACAACCTATTCAGATATCTTTTAAAAAAAGTCCTAACTACATAGGTTTAACATACACAGATAGGACCTTTCAGCTTAGGAAGGCAGAATAGTCTAGGTATAAAATTATGAAGAATTATTCTGTTTTTGATTGTATTATTACTAAACTATCCTAAATATAAAATAATTAAAAAGCTTATAATCCTGTCCTAAATAGTTAATTATATAATTGAATAGGTTTTTACTAAAAGGGCGTAAGTCAATTTTTTTTCAAAATTGAGTCAGATACAGTTTTATTATGGTTGTGTTTTTTTCTTTTTCTTTTCCTGATCAGTACAAAGAGTGATTTGAAGTCATAACAAACTGGCCTACAACTGTCAGACGGCGAAGAAAATTAGCTGTTGTTGACGTTTTATAATGTTCTCATTTCCTTCGATTTTTGTTAAAAGGCTCTTCCAACTTATGTAAAAATTTTACTATATATTAAACAATAGGTTTACTTTCAACAAAAAATGTTTTTGGATTTTTTTTAAATAACAAAAAAAAGTTTTTTTTTTTTAATTTCCCATAAGGTTTACTTTAATGACTTTTTAGCAAAAACTGATTCAATTATGGGTTATAGATTAATTTTAAATAGATATTTGACCGATTTTTCTGGGTGTATAAAGCAAGGGCTCTAAAATAATTACAGCACATAATCTATGGAATAAAGTTTTTAATTTAAATGCACGGCATGTGAACAAAAAAATATATAATTAAAAATAAAGTAATTTATTTTTACAGTTTATATTTATATCACCCAGGAGCTTAATTTAAAAAAAAAGTCCGGAAATAACGTTTGGAAACTTCTGCAGCCAGATCCTCGGACGAAAATAATAAAAAAAGTTTCTATGGACATGGGTCCGAAAATGCTTATTGACGGATATACAGCCCTCCAATTTTGGGGCTTTTAGTAGTTTTTATACGGGGGTATACGTATGCGTACCGGTACGCATTGACTTTAGAAAAAATCCGTAAATTTTGATATACTTTACACGTTAAAAGTTTTATTAGATTATGTATTGTTGTAGCCTATATTTTAGCAAGTTTGCCGTCCTCTCTCCACTCAGTGACCCAGAAAAGAAATAACTAAAATTTACCGTTCCATCAACCAATCATAATAGTTCTTGTTCAGGGACCCAATGCGAGAAAAAAGAGCCAAAAATTTAAAAAATGTATCCAAAAATGTGATTTTTTTTGCGTAGAATTTTGGAAAAGAATTAGAATTAGAATTATTTATTGGTATTTTTTACGCCATCCACACTGTTACTGAATCTTGCATAGGATGCAGTAGATCCTCAAAGTAAACCAAAAACTGATATTGGTAGCTAAAAACCTGTATTTTAATTTGCTAAGTTCAGCAAAATCGTAGAGGTTAGTTCTTGGAGGATATTGGCTTAACACTCTTCAGCAGGATCTATACTTCGCACCATTAATTTAAGAAGTAAAATTTTAAGTGCTTTTATTATAACTATCTATTTAAATGAAAAATTAATAGGCAAAATAATTTTATTTTCATTCATTTAATTAAAAATATATTTTTTAAATAGGGCACATTTGCTTTGTTGGTCAGTATATGTTTTATGTATTAGCTATTAAAAAGTCAGTCAACTAACGTTTGACAAGCTCTATTATAATAATAGAGTACCAATAGTAGGTACTGTACTATAGTACTATACTACTTGGAGTTCAGCTAGGCAACTAATAGATTTTCTTAAGTAAGCAATGTCGTTGCTTTCGCCAAAAAACAGAAAGCAGTGTCATGTAGTCAGGGGCATTTCGAGGTTTTTGTCGTAGGGTTGTGTGAAGTTAAATTTTATGGGACTGAAAAAAATTTGATGACAAAAAAAAGGTCATCCCCCAATTTTTTTTAAAAAAGGTCCTCACCCCCAAAAAAATTTTTACTCCCAACATTTTTTATTACCACCAAAAACTATTTTTACCCAATTTTTTTTACCCAAAACTAATTTTCTTTATTCAACCAGAATAAATATATATCACATCTACATTTTGCCGACTCAACTGCTGAAATTATTGACTGGGCCATTTCGTAGAGGGAGTAACACCCCCACACCCACCTCGGAATGCCCCTGCATGTAGTACCTTTACGTATAACAGCTGTAGCATGCTAGCAATAATGGCATTTTTAAAAATTATTAGAAAGAAAAAATTTTGATAGCAACTATCAAAAATTTTGACAACTGTTGTCAGTCATGTAACTATGACAACTAAGTATTAAAATATATACTGTGGATTTGTTATCTAAAATATACTAACCAACAACGTTTATAATAACTTTTACATTGCATAATAAAAATAAACTTTTATTAAAATACATCATATTAAATTATAATTTTGTTGCATTTTTAAAAAATAAAGAGTTTACGCATACATAGAAACTTATTTGGTTGGTCATATCGTAAAAAATAGAGTAGTTATAGTAATTCGAAAAACATCAAAAAATAATTTAATTTTTTTTTTATTTTTGAATAAAGTCAATTATAAATATTTTTTTTAACAAATTAAGTGCTACTTAAAAAAATAATTAGATATTCGTTAGAAAATACACATTTTTAGTAAAAGTTGTAAGGTTTGGAGCCTGCTGAAGATTGTTAAGCCAATATCTTTCAAGAACTAACCTCTACGATTTTGTTGAAAGCAGAAAACTAAAATACAGGTTTTCAGCTATCAAAATCATTTTTTGGTTTACTTTGAGGATCTACTGCATCCTATGCAAGATTCAGTAACAGTGTGCATCGTAAGATAGATATACAAGTCAATTTACATTAAATTACATTAAAAATATATAAATAAATAAATAAATAAATCAAAAAACATAAACATAATAAATTATAAGTACACAAACAAATAAATAATATTAAAACTAGCTATATATTATTAGTATTATCATTAAGAAAATCTTTGACCGAGTAGTATCGTTTTTCTAAAAGAAAGTTTTTTAGTTTTCTTTTAAAAATTTCACCATTGCTTATTTTTCGATAGGGAAGTGGAAGTTTATTATATAATATTATGCCACTATATTTTGGAGACATTTTAAATAGGGTAGATTTATGGTTAGGTATTGATAGTGTTTCTTGATGTCTTGAGTTATATCCATGCCTAAGGTCTATACTATTTTTCTTTATAAATAATATTGTTTTATATATATATAAATACAAGGCACTGTCATTAATCTTTGTTCCAAAAATGTGCTCCTGCAAGATTCTCTGGATTTTAGGCCAAAAATTAATCTTACTATGCGCTTCTGTAAAATAAAAACACGTTCACTATTTGAAGAATTTCCCCATAGCGTTATATTATAGGTTAAATGACTGTATACCAGAGAATAATAAATATTAATTAAGCCATGTGTGTCTAGCATGCATCTAACTCGTGACAATGCAAAAAAAAGATTTATTTATTTTTTTGCAAACTTTTTCCGATGGAGCTGAAATTTGCACTATTAACCCCTAAAACGGGTTTAAACGCCAAAAATTTGAAATTTTTTTAATTTTTGACATTTAATGACTTAACGGTACATTTTTAAGAACAACATTCTTATATAGAATCAATCAACGAAAATTATTTGCCATTTTACAGGCACCAATTACACAAATCTCAACTTTTTTGTTTGCCCCGATCGGAAAGTAAATTTTTCTGACTAATTCGAGGGAGTAGAATCCGAATCTGACCTTAGAAAAATTTCAGCACCTAAAATTTTTGAGATATAAGTCCAGGAAATAATGACGTTTTTTTTCAAAAACTTAAAAAAAAAGAGTAGGAGGAACTCAAAAATATATATGCCAAGGACTTACTGTCAGAGTAAGTACGCGAAAAAAAAATAAAAAGCTTAAAATGCAAGTGCAGAGTTTACTTAATTGCTCTTTTCTGGCAAATCTATAAAATCTGTATAAAAATTTTATAGGACTTAATTTGTAGTTTATAAAATTCTCTACAAAAATATTTATACAAATATTTTTTTATTCTGCTTAGTTTGTTCGTAAAAAGTAAATAAATGAAAAAGAAACAAAATTAAAGTACACAGTGTAAACTTTTTTCCCGAGCCCAAAATATATATTTTTCTTATCAATTTAAAGGGGAGTATCCAAATTTGACCTTAAAAAAAGTCCAGCACGTCTTATTTTTTAAATTTTATTACAGGCAATTATGACAGTTTAAAAATAATTTATAAAACAAAATATTGTGTATTTTTGTTTGTTTTTTTAATGGTTCTACATCATAAAACTTACTACTTATTACATAAAAGCCATATTACGTAACATTTTTTTAGTTCATTTTTGACCCCCTAGTAATGATTTTTGACAGTTTTTAGCATGAGTAGGTGGCGATAAGCTTGTCCCCTTATGCACCCTTCTTCTTACCCTCCACCCCTACTTAGTTTTTTCATATAATCCATTTTTTTAATATTTTTTTTCATAATATCCCTATTTATTCTACCTATGAATTTAAAGTTTCCAAGTTGGGTATTTTTTAACTAATATTGAGTCGCCGAATCTAAATTTGTCCTTGAAATATTTTTATCTCCCATGATTTTAGATCAAAAGAGGGATAAAATAATGATTTTTTAACATTTTTATCTCATTTTTCTCAGAAAACTTAGGTAATAGAAATATTCTGAGGCCAGATTCGGTTTCAGCAACCCAAAAATAGTTAAAAACATATGACTACAATCAGGGCAAGAAACCGTGTTGCCTAGTGTTATCTTTTTTATTTTTTTTTAATTGGCTAATAAATAAAAAAGTTATGGCTCCGAAATGAGGACAAAAGTTAAGGTTTAAATCTAAAAGTAACGCTTAAAATAAATAATAAAACAAAAATCTACTTAGGGTAGTAAAAATGCAAATGTTTTTCTTAACAATGTACCGTTAAGCCAGTAAATGTCAAAAATTTAAAAAAATGTCAAATTTTTGGCGTTTAAACCCGTTTTCGGGGTCTTAGGAAAATAGTCTGAAGTTGATTTTTTCTCTAATTCTACGCCAACAAAATCAAGTTTTTCGTTATAAAAAAAAATTCTTCGACATATTTTTTTTATTTTTTGCTCTTTTTATTCGCATTAGTTCCCTGAATTATCATGGTTGGATGATGAAACGGTTAATTTTGGTTATTTCCGTTCTGGGGTCAGTGTGCCAGGGCTATACATCTTTGTACCACATGTGGCCCGGCCTGACAGTATACAGTGCGGTCCAAAAGTCACCCCCCTCCTTTTAACTTTTGAACGAGTTGAGATATCGACTTCAAATTTAGAACTCTTAAATAAGACAACTTAAACTATCTTTTAGCATATATTTGATATTTTCAGCTCTTAAAATGTGGGCAGGGGGGCATGGGGGACATTTTTTTAAATGGAAAGGGGGGTCATGTGATACATCATTTTAAAGCTTATAAAATTCTCTATTTAAACTAACATTTTTAATTTTTTTAAAAATGTCTTTTAAGGTTTTGATTTTTCAATTTTTTGTGCTAAAACATTCGATTTTTTAAGTTTTTTTTTATAAATTTTTATTTATGTCAACTAAAATTAGTTTAAAAGTATAATTAACATTTTTTTATGATGAAATTAGGCATTTTTAAAAAATGATTAGTTTTTTTTAGAGGAATTTTGACATTAATACCCAATTTTAACCCCATTTTAAACCCAAAAAAAAATGTTTTTTGTAATTTAAAAATATGAAGTTAAATGGAGAATTTTATAAGCTTTAAAATGATGTATTACACGACTCCATTTCCATTTAAAAAAATGTGCCCTCATGCCCCCCTGCCCACATTTTAAGAGAGAAAGTATTAAATATATGATAAAAGATAGTTTAAGTTGTCTTATTTAAAAGTTCCAAATTTGAAGTCGATATCTCAACTGGTTCAAAAGTTGAGAGGGGGGGGCTGACTTTTGGACCGCTCTGTATATCAGAAAATTTTAAATAATTTTCGAGTCATTCCTATGCATGAAATATTTATAACTTTCATTGCAAACTGTAATAAAAAGCAATATAATTTAAAATAATTTTCAATTAAAACACCGTTGTAAATAATAATATATTGTTTTACTAAGAAGAAAAGTGAAGCTTTTTTTTACTAGTCTGTAGAATTTACGGACGACGCGAAGCTAAGTCTACTTTTGAATTTAATTTATTCAGTAATAAAGTATGTTTTTTTTATTAAAATAGGCCAATAAAACCCTTTCGAAATAAGCTTAAACCTTCCTTAGCTCATTTTAAATTTTTTTCGTAGGCTAAATCGTACATTTTTCGCGATTTTGATGGTAACTTGTCTAATGTAGCATTTGCAATTTCGGAGAGATTTGTAGGTGTATAAACCATATATTCTTCTTCAATCACTTTTAATCAATTTCACATAAGGTTTTTGCACAGAATCTCTAGACAACCACCTGTTTACATAATAAACAAACAAGTTTGAAGTATGGCTGTCATTAAAGTCAAAGAGTGCTGCCGCCAGTGGTGGTTTTGCTAACTAACTTTTTTTTATGGCGTACAACAATGAACCCATTTTTTTACTGTAAAAAATAGATCACTTCTAACTTGTGTGTTCAGTTATAAAATATGAACATTCTAGTACGCTTGAAGAAAAAAATTATTTTTAATTAAATATTTTGGTTCAAATTTTTTTATGTTTTTTGTATTCAGGTATTTCCAGTAAAAATACACTTTTAAATAAAGATTAAAGTTTATAAACTATTATACTCACCCAAAGTATAATATTTAATTGAAAACAAAAATAAATTATATTACTTCTTAGTGTCTAATAAAAATTTAAAAATATATAAATAGGAAAGAATTACTAGCTGCAGTAAAACACTTAAAGAATAATTGCATTTTAAACTGTTTAGTCACGCACTTGAAGTAAACACGCTACATAATATAATATTTTAGAAGAGAATAGTACTATATGTATATATAGTACTATTATATATGGACTATATATAGTAGTCATTATGAATAGATCTATATTATTTTATTCAAGGGCTTTTTCTACATTCAAAAAAGTCCAAACTAAACATTTTTTTTAATATAGAAAGAAAAAAGATCATTGTGAAATTTGGTAGGTTTGTTTATTTATATTTAAAGAATACAACAAAAAAAATATAGATATTTAAAGTGCCATTTTTTGCCATAATTTTTTTTTTTAAATCGACTGAAAAAAAAAACATAACGGGATATTATTCAGTATTGAAGTCGCTATAGCCCTATCTAGAAGAAATTCTTTTGGCCAAAAAATAACAAAATTGCAGACGTTTTTCTTGAAAATTATCTAAAAATTTTTGAAAATCGTCCGCCATTTTGTTATTTTTTTCGCAAAAATTATTTAAGGGTTGTAGCGACTTCAATAATAGTAAATTAATTCCCGTTTTTTTTTCTTTTTAAGTCCATCCAAACGGTCGGTTTTGAATAAAACATCAAATAACGGTGGCCATGACACCGTTATTTGATGTTTTATTCAAAAAAAATTTATGGCCAAAAAATGGCACTTTAAAAATCTAAAAAAAAATTGTATTCTTTAAATATACATAAACATACCAACAAAATTTCACAATGATATCTTTTTTCTTTCTATATAAAAAAATGAAAGGTTATAAACAAAATAATTTTAAAAATTGAAGGTAGAAAGATCCCTTAAAATGATAAAAAATCAAAACTTTATTGCGCCTTCGCCAAAATTGCAAATAATTACGTCACCAGTAGGAAAGTCGCCTAATTTCGGATACCATTTACAGTTGAAGGGGTTAGAATCATAAGGGTCTAAGTGACGTTTTTTCAAAACATGAGTTAGATCCATATGAGTATAGTTTAATGTAGTGTTTATTTGGTGCCAAAATGCGTCGTAAGGAAGCGAAAGTGGCTAAAAAAATCGGTTTTTATTTAAAAACTTAGGTACCCTTTGAGATATAGCAACGAGTTTTTGCACTTGAACTAACCTTAATAAGGCCCATCTTTGTATGTTATTTAAATGTACTTATTTTAACCAGAGGTGTGCGAAACTGAGGCACCTCGGTTTTTTGCCCAAACTTTTTTCTGTGTAACTTTTTTGTAATTTTATTTTTTGAATATGATTTCTTAGGTCAAAATATATAAAAAAAGTTCTCTTATTGTAATACTGTAGGATTAACCGTTTTCGAGAAAAATTATTTTCCAGATTCGAGGACGAAAAATGAGATAGTAAAATGTTGAAAATCAAAATTTTCATTATGCAGGGTTATGCTATATCAAAAACTAAGAAAAAAAGTTACTATACATGCAGATCACAAAATCGCTGTTAAAGCTACTATAGCCCTTTAAAAATGGTGCGTTTTTAGGAGACCATGTCTTCCTTATGATTGGTTTTTGAAAGTACCTGTATCATTGAAATTTCAGTTTTCAACATTTTAGTATTTAATTTTTCGTCCTCGCAGTGAAATGAATTTTTCTCGAAAACGGTTAATCCTACAGTATTACAACAAAAGTACCTTTTTTATGTATTTTGATCTAAGGAATAATGTTAAAAAAATAAAATCACAAAAAAGTTACACAGAAAAAAGTCTGGGACAAAAAACTAATAAGGTCCCCCTGTTTCGCACACTTGTGATTATAATAAGTACATGAAAATAACATGCGAAGCTAGGCCTTATTAAGATTAGTTCACATGTAAAACCTCGTTGCTATATCTCAAAGGGTTCCTGATTTATTAAATAAAAACCGATACTCTTAGCCACTTTCATAGGGGCTTAGCTCCCTTACGACGCATTTTAAGACATATGTTTATAGGAACTTTTAGAATCACCCCTTAAAATACACCGTGTATACATTTACAGTTGAATGATGAATTTTAATTATATGTGGGTGAGTTTTTTAATTTAAATATCTTGGCTCGCAGGGAATTAAAGAAGTAAGAAACAACTTTGAAAGAGAAATTTCAATTTTTTTAAAATGGGTCCCAGATATACATAATATGACTTGACTGGCTTTTGGCTTGTCACTCGATAAAGGTGATCTGTTAAAAGTAATTTTTAAGCATCAATTATTTCTGAAAATCTGTTTAATATAACAATCTAAAACATTAAAGATAAAAATACTAATTTTAATAATGATTATTCAGACATTAAACACCATATCAACCGAGAAGAACTCAACCATCATATTCCCGCTGCCGATTGACATTATTACCTATTTTATGAAAGCGAAGGAAGCATCACAAGCATCGCAATAGAATCATTTCATAGTAAACTAACTACCGACAGTATATTACATAACTAGTGTGGAAAGTAACATATTTCACGCGAGTGGGAAGGTTTATGAACAGGCGAGTGAGGAAACTCCACGAGTGTACGAAATACATTTTCCAACGAGTTATGTACACTATTTTTCCTACGATCCTGAAAAAATATAAATTTTCTTAATTTCATATTTTCTAATTTTTATTACTTATTCAAAGAATTTTTGAGAAAAGCAAAGCATACAAAGCAAAAAATAGCAATACAAATATATGTATCTTAAACAGGAAATAAAATATGATTTTCTTTTACTTTTAGTTTTCTTGGTTTTTAAATTTAATACAATATTTTCATTCATTCATTTATTCATTTATTTGTTTATTATACAATACAATACCCCCAACAATACCTAGGTGTTTAATGGGTTGCCTAAAACGCAAACCTCTTGTGTAAATCAAGGCAAGACAGTTTGCTAATTAAGGGCATATCCAGAGATTCGCATAACAAGCATAGTACATAAAAATGCGATGCCGTGATTGGCTTGATGTGTTGTCATGTATCTTGTAAGCCAATCACGGCATCGTATTCTTATGTATGCGTGTTATGCGAGCCTCTGGATAGGCCTTAAATTAGATTTCTTTAGATATGTTCCCAAAGTCCAAACAGTAATATTGTACTGTTTTACGATTTTATAAGAAAAAGACCGTGTATTTTGATGTTTTTTATAAAATGTAAACTAATTCAAAAATTAAGTAATTTTTATAAAATCTAGATATAAATATAACATCCCAAAAGTTATATCTTGGTCAATCTAGTAAGGTTATAACTATAGTTTCTAATTTTGACATGAAATAAAGAAATATTTGGATTGAAAAACATAAAAGATATCATAAAATTCTCTGATCAAAGGTGGAAAATGGCATATTAAACGAGGTGAGCTAAATTCGTAGAATCTTAAACTTAAATTAAGGCAAACCTACATACGTGAAATTAGGCAAACCTACATACATAAATATCAAACTAGGATGATATAAAAATATCAAAATAGTGTGATATAAGGCGTTTTCTGAAGAACAAAAGAGTGTGCTAAATGTGATTTTCATAAGGGATCGTAGGAAAAATAGTTATCACTATGGTGATTGATACCAATTGAAGTCTTTAGGCTTAAACTTTGAAATCTCTTGATTTTATCAAATAAATATTTTTTTAGGAAAATATACATTAGAATATTGAAATACAAACAATAACTTATATTGTTAAATTATTGGTCTTTGTAACGAATCTGTATGCTTTTTTATAAATAGATGGCATAATAATAATAATGATAATTCAAGTCAATTTTTTTTTGCTGTCAGCGCAACCACCTATTTAAATTCAATAAAGCTTTGTTTATCATAGAAAAATATTAGAGAGATATTAAGGAATGCGATGTTTTCTTGACAAAAAACGTCACATTAATCACTCTAAAATGACTGTCGTATTATTTTGCAAGGCCACCCCCATGGGTGCCCATCCTCTCTTACTTCACCTAGTCGTTGCTTTTTCTAGTCACATGCGTTTTTAAGGAAAAAGACTGAAATAAATAAGAATATTTGTGGACCTTCTTTGGTTGTTTCTCAAGCTTTTTGAGAGGGAAAATGAGAGAGAGTGAAATAGAGAGAAAAGAAAAAGAAAAAGAAGGTGAAAGAGAAAGAGAACGAGAAAAAGAAAAAAAGAGAGAGAGATAGATAGATAGAGAGAGAGATAGAGAGATAGCGAGATAGAGAGATAGAGAGATAGAGAGATAGAGAGATAGAGAGATAGAGAGATAGAGAGATATAGAGATAGAGAGATACAGAGATAGAGAGATAGAGAGATAGAGAGATAGAGAGATAGAGAGATAGAGAGATAGAGAGATAGAGAGATAGAGAGATAGAGATAGAGAGATAGAGAGATATAGAGATAGAGAGATAGAGAGATAGAGAGATAGAGAGATATAGAGATAGAGATATAGAGAGATAGAGAGATAGAGAGATAGAGAGATAGAGAGATAGAGAGATAGAGAGATAGATAGATAGAGAGATACAGAGATACAGAGATACAGAGATAGAGAGATAGAGAGATAGAGAGATAGAGAGATAGAGAGATAGAGAGATAGAGAGATAGAGAGATAGAGAGATAGAAAGATAGAGAGATAGAGAGATAGAGAGATAGAAAGATAGAGAGATAGAGAGATAGAGAGATAGAGAGATAGAGAGATAGAGAGATAGAGAGATAGAGATATAAAGAGATAGAGAGACAGAGAGACAGAAAGACAGAGACAGAGAGACAGAGAGACAGAGAGACAGAGAGACAGAGAGACAGAGAGACAGAGAGACAGAGAGATAGAGAGATAGAGATAGAGAGATAGAGAGATAGAGAGGTAGAGAGATAGATCGATAGAGATATAGAAAGATAGAGAGATAGAACGATAGAGATAGATAGAGAGATACAGAGATACAGAGATACAGAGATAGAGAGATAGAGAGATAGAGAGATAGAGAGATAGAGAGATAGAGAGATAGAGAGATAGAGAGATAGAGAGATAGAGAGATAGAGAGATAGAGAGATAGAGAGATAGAAAGATAGAGAGATAGAGAGATAGAGAGATAGAAAGATAGAGAGATAGAGAGATAGAGAGATAGAGAGATAGAGAGATAGAGAGATAGAGAGATAGAGAGATAGAGAGATAGAGATATAAAGAGATAGAGAGACAGAGAGACAGAAAGACAGAGACAGAGAGACAGAGAGACAGAGAGACAGAGAGACAGAGAGACAGAGAGACAGACAGACAGACAGAGAGAGAGAGAGAGAGAGAGAGAGAGAGAGAGAGAGAGAGAGAGAGAGAGAGAGAGAGAGAGAGAGAGAGAGAGAGAGAGAGAGAGAGAGAGAGAGAGAGAGAGAGAGAGAAAACAATATCAAGAATTATTATTTTTATTATTACTGTATACTGTAATAAGTGTTCAATTTTTAACCATAAAAATTAAATTTGCAAATTTGTGTACTAAAATATTAATCTACTGGAAATTGTGTTTGGACTTTTGAAAAGTTTATTCCTGAAGGCTTCAGTTAATAATTAACAATTTTTTTTCTCTTATATTATTATATATAGTTAGTTAACTCTGGCCTAGAAAACTTTACAAAGAGGTAAATCCTAAATAAAATATCGTGAAAGCTTAAGGCCCACGCGTAGAACGGGTTTTAAACTTTAAGCGTAAATATTTGTTATAGTTTATACTATATAAGATTAAAATTAAAGGCTTAAATTAAATTTTCTGTAACTAGAGAATCATTTATGCGAAAATTAACGAAGTTTACTAAAAATATAATTAATTTTATATCTACACTGCCCAATGGACAGTGCCCATGCTTATTTTATTTCTCGCATAATTAAAATAAGTAACACAATACAGTCAAATTGAGTTGCAATTGCAAAACATATTTAGCAAGATGACTTTACATCTTGATATTTAGATAAAAATACTACTGAAAACTTTGAAAGAGCGCATGTGGCCACACTGCTTTTGATTCAAAAGATGCAATGTTAATATACAGGGTGAGTTTTTTAAAGTGTTACAAGGGAATATCTCGAAAACAGTTAAAATTTTTTTTGTGAAATTTTAATGAAGTAATAGGGAGGCAGGGGGACATATTTGAACATATTTTTGACACCTACCTCCCCTTCCTATTTTGAGGGGCGGGGATAACTTTGAAATTTTAAATAGGATGATGTACTTTTTTTTATAAAATTCGAATCTACGTAAAAAAAATTGATTTGCTCTTTCGGTAATTGAATTATAATTTATTAGATTAAAATACTTGAAGTTTTTTTTTGTTTATTTGTTTTTTTATTTGATTCCATAACGCGTTTTTTTAAATTTAAGTCAGTCGAGAATTTTAACAGTTTGACGATTATTTCTCAGTTTATTGCTCAATTAAACATGGAAAATGTTTAGAAGTTGAAGGGGGACATTTTGAACAATTGCTCAAACATGACGGACGATAAATTAGTTGAAATTTAATTGTTAATATTTTTTTGTATAATATAATTTAATTAATCATAACTCCATAACCTAAAGAGCAAATCAATTTTTTTTGCATACATACCTTATTTTTACGTAGATTCGAATTTTATAAAAAAAGTACATCATCCCATTTAAAAATTCAAAGTTACCCCCCGCCCCTCAAAATAGGGAGGGGGGGGGGGGTAGGTGTCAAAAATATGTTTAAATGTGTCCCGCCGCCTCCCTATTACTTCAGCAAAATTTCACAAAAAAAATAGACCGTTTTCGAGATATTCCCTTGTAACACTTTAAAAAACTCACCCTGTATTGTTAGAAGTTTAGAATAGGATGAAGGGGTTAACAAAATCAAAAATAGCGCCTTTGATTAAATACCTAATTTAAAAAATAATATATTTAAGGCTCGAGTTAAAGTTAATATAGGCCAGTGTTATTTTAAAAAGATATATTTTTTAAATTAAATATTTAACAGTTTTATAATTAAAATCACGTATAAATAAATTAACCTTTTAGTTTTAGTTTTAATTAAAAATTAAAAGAAAAACCTAATTGTTAAACCTAATATTATATAATATACACGGTGTATTTGAAATAGCGTCGGAAATTTTAACACATGATTCTACATCATAAAAAATGACAAAAAGTTCCTATAAACATATGTCTAAAAATGCGTCATAAGGGAGCTACGCCCCTTTAAAAGTGGCTAAAAAAATCGGTTTTTATTTAATAACTCAGGAACTCTTTGAGATATATCAACGAGGTTTTGCACGTCAACTAATCCTACCAAGGCCCGTTTTAATGTGTTATTTTCATGTACTTATTTCAACCAGGGGTGTGCGAAACGGGGAGGGGGGGCTTATCAGTTTTTTGTCCCAAACTTTTTTCGTTTGGACTTTTTTGCAATTTTATTTTTGAAATATGATTCCTCAGGTCAAAATACATAAATAGGTACTCTTGTTGTAATACTGTAGGATTAACCGTTTTCAAGAAAAGTTCATTTGAAGGTGAAATTCCACGGTTCTAGGACGAAAAATTAAATACTAAAATGTTGAAAACCAATATTTTAATGATGCAGGGCGAATGTACATTAAAAACTAAGAAAAAAACCTCATATACAGGTACTTCCAAAAATCAATCCTAATGGAGCTATGGTCTCCTAAATATGCACCATTTTTAAAGGGCTATGGTAGCTTTAAAAGCGTTTTTTCGACCTACATGCATGGAAACTTTTTTTCTTAGTTTTTGATGTAGAATAGCATTACATCATTAAAATTAAAAGGCCTTAGTAGTATTAATTCACGTGCAAAACTTCGTTAAGATATCTCAAAGGGTCCCTGAGTTATTAAATAAAAACCGATTTTTTTAGCCAATTTCAAAGGGGCGTAGCTCCCGTATGACGCATTTTTAGACATATGTTTATAGAAACTTTTTGTCATATTTTATCATGTAGAATCACCTGTTAAAATTTCCTACGCTATTTCAAATACACCCTGTATACAATATATAATATAATATATTACATAATATATTATATAATATTATACAAGGTGCTTTTAAAAATACTTTTTATTTATGTATTTTTTTAATATTTAAATTTAGTGTAATATTTATAAGTTTAATAATAATAATTATTGTAAACAGTAAATTATAAATAAATATTAAGTTGTATCATTTAATAAAATTTTACCTCTTTGCATGGCATAAGGGAATTGATATCCACTATTTAGTAAAAAAAATATTAACTATAAAATTAAGTTTTAAATATTAATATCATGTGCAAGTTTGTAGCAAAATGACTTTTTTAAATTAACTTTGGTTGGTAGGTTAACTCTTTAGCACTAGCTTATTTTTTATCCAAAAAATTAAAAATATCTGAATATATCTGCCAGCTTTTTTTCAGAGGCGAGGGACTTTTTATTTGTTATCAACATTTCTGCCAGGGGTAATGCTTTTTTTCAGAGATAAGAGATTTTTTTTATCATAAAGTGGCGGCCGTTTTTCAAGTTTTCCCGGAGACACCCCGAAGATAGACTAACTAACGCCCTATAAATTTCGTAACATCGTATCTAGAAAAAAAAAATTTCTGTTCCTTACACTAATTACCTGCATAAATAATAAATAATAACTTATACAAAGTCCAATTAGTTTAAAAGTTATTTAGGGTTATTTGTGATAAACACTCGGAAATGAAGCAAATAAAAACTTTATTGCATTACATAATCATGCCAACGTTTCACCTAATATTTCTTCTTCTTCAGGTCTAAAAAGACATAAAACTTTGTGGACATAACTTGGACATAATAAACCGATTTTTTTGGAAAAAAAAATGTATATAAACAAAAATAAAAGAAATTAATAAATTAAAAACTTACCTAAATTATTAAATATGCATTAAAATAAACAAATTAAACAAAAACATTACATCAACAAACAAAATACACTGGACATTTTTCAACAGGAGAATTCTCACTGTAGAACAATTAATTACTGAAATTTTTAAAAAAGTATGTATCTATAAATTTGGATTTGTGTTGTTTCAGTGTTTAAAATAATTATATTTTTAAAAGTTAAGTCATATTCGAGTTATAAATTGAAGTGTTATACATTGTAACTATAAGTTACCAGTCATCATGTATTGAGTTGATTAGTACAAGGAACCAAAAATATATTTTTGAGAAACGATGTTTTGAAATTTACAGGACGATATAAAACAATTTAGAATTTAGCACGCCACACACAGGCGGAATTTTCTAAATTCATGGCCAAAACCCTTAATAAGCTCGAATTTATATCAAAATTTGTATTTAGGGGTTTTTGTGGCTGCTGAATACAAATTTAACATTAAAATTAATTTTTACAAAATGGCGGATCCAATATGGCTGCCGCATATATCAAAATTAAGGTAAGGAGGTAAAATGTGATAAAAATATATTTTTTTATTTTTTCTTTTCGTATATTAGCAGCGAATTCTTGTTTTAATAATTAGCCAGCATATTAATCTTCTCAACCAAGTGTAAAAAGTTGCTTAATGCTGATTAATCTGAAACTTTTTTCCAAGTCGTAATACAAGTTTTAAAAAAAGCAACCAAATTTACAGACTAAAACTTATTCCTCCCCTTTTAAACTCAATAATCAAAAACAATACTTTTTTGTGAATAATAAATAGGTACATACCTACGTAATTTAAATCCATTTTAAAAAACTGCTTAAAAAAAGCAACAACTTTGATATTTATATTAAAAAAAAACTTGATTTTTCGGAAAAATAACGTTTCAAAATTAGTTTCTTGAAAACCGAATTTTGAACTAACATTTTCGGTTCATTTGTTTTGACATAAAAACGACTTTGGCACCATCTATTGGTACAGTTTATGGAGAACATAAAAAACGATAGAGGTAACTATTTGAAGCAATTTCGCTTTCGAGGGTTTTGGCCATGAATTTAGAAATTTCCGCCTGTGTGCGCCATACTTAATAATGAATTTTTAAGATCAAAGAAAAAGGTATGAATGTTGACTGAGATTCTTAGAAAATATATTGAAATCCTAATATTATGCAAAGGTTAACTTTGAAGTAAAATATTGGAAAAAAAATCGATAAATGCTATTTCGTTTTTCAAATCTTTTTTAGTATTCAAAAAAAATCATAAACAATAATATTATCTATATTTTTAACAATACCGATCAAAAAGGATAATACTAAAATATAAATAAGGTTTAAATCAGTCTCTTATATATTATTATAATTTATGAAAATTAAATAATTTTCTATAAATATCTATATTTATAATTTATATTTTATATGCAAATACATAATTATTAGTGTCTGTTAAGAAATAGCGATAATTAAAAGTATATTAATAAGAGGAATACCAGTAGTTAAATTTAAATTACATTATATTTTAAATAATAGTTCCTTAATTTTTATTTTTTTTTTATTGTGAACAGGCCCTAGTTATAAAATTAATATTAGGTACAAAAATAAACTTGCAACTTGGAAATGAATATGTATATAATTATAATTTTTCTTCTAGTTTTATTATTTTATGCAATACATGAAAAAATTGCCAATATTACATTACATTAATACATTACATTTTTGTTTAACCTCGTACTATTCTACTTAATTAAGCATCCCCTAAGTCCAGGACTTGTGTGGGCTAGTAGTAGAGGGAACCACCGGCTTTAATTGACTTTAGAACCAATTTATAAGAAGTGTCCGCTTCACTTACGCCTTCGCCAAATTTCAATTATTAATTAACTGAAAAAGGCAAATCAGCGCCGGTGAGAATCGAACTCACGATATTTGGATAGAAAACTCGTCAAGTACGACGCGGTAGTCCACTACACCAATTCTCCCAATAGAATTCTTAGAATTTAAAAATTAGGGAGATTGAATTGGCTAAATTTTTATTACATATCATTAAACTTACCTAACTTACCTTACCTAACGTGGTTTTAAGAATTTTTTTATTCGATTGATTCTAAAAGAGACAATTTTTGTTCAAAAACTTTTTTTCGCCCGCTAACTAACACTTGTTATTTTTAAGCTTTTTAAAAGAAGATACTTTACCTTTACTGTAATATTTATAAAGAAATATGACCTTTTAGTCAATTTTTGTCTTAAACTAACTGTTCTTTTTGACCAGGTACAGTTATTATAATCATTTCATACAAAATAAAAAATTCTTCTATAACATAACCTCAAAATATATGTTAACTGATAAACCTGTATTCATCCACTAAAATAAATTAAAAACACAAAATTTCAATTGTAAAATCAATTTCAATATTTATAATATTCATAGAACGGTTCAGTATTACTATTTTCATAACAGACACATTTTAACAGAAATTAATTTATTGCAAATAAAATTAATGAGTTTTTATAATTTAGAAAAGTATAGTGAATAATTTTAAATGGTTTTTGATCCTTATTTCTTAATTTCATTTGTCTATTTATGGACACTTTTTTGCCGGTTGGCAACATAGCTATGTGCACTACGCATAGTGCATAGATAAAGGCACTGTAGGTACCATTTAAAATAATCCTGAATAATTAACCTATAATATTGTTTTATATTATTAATATAAAAGTGTATAAAATATAATAAAACTGTCCTTCATTTTATTAAAACTTAGAAAACTTATTAATTATTGATTGAGGTTATTACAGAATTCTATAGAAAATAGACATAGTATGGTAAATACAAGTTAACAAATCTATAAACGAAGAATAAATATTTAATGCTTCTACGTCAACCCATATTTAAACCCAATTATTTATTTATAACCAATGAATAAATCAATAGAGAATACATTTTTCAAATTAATTTAAACATTGACATTACTGTCCGACCACATAACCTTGGCCAGCGGGTTATCGGAAGCGGAAAGAAATGCGTTGCCACTCATTGGGGTTCTGTCAACGAACTAACAACTCTTCTCTCTAGAATACGCATACCGTTAATATAAAGTATCGCCAACATCTCGGTTTGTTTTTAAACAAATATTCAGGCCTAAACAATAACAATTACCAGTAACTGTTATTGTTGTCTCTGTTAGAACAAAGCTGTGCGAGTAAGACAGACAAATGTATATGTTGGCTACGTTTTTTCAGTTTCTATAAATGAAATGCCTATTCTAGAGAGAAGAGTTATTAGTTCGTTGGATTCTGTGACCTCTCCAATACACATTATTTATTGGCAACATAGCGCCAAGGTTACGTGGTACTTTTCATAGACCGCCGAACTAGACCTGAACCACAACCGTACTCATATAAAGCTGCTAACTCCGATATTGCCTGACACAATAATCGCATATTTAAGGTTTCGGATATGCTATAGGTCCAGTTCGATTTTTGGGAAAAGTGCGAATTTGTTTCAGGCCCGCTTCAGGCCTTGTTCGGGTGTATTTTTTCGCTTTTCGGCTGCGGTTCAGTCACGTAAATATTTTAAATGTTTTTACCTATAAAGCCACTGAATAATAATAAAAAACTGCAGTTTTAAGTAAGCCAGACTGCCACTGAAAGTATTGTATAGACACATAGTACTTAAAAAATATATACACTTCTCTCGCAAAAAAGTGAGACATTTAAAATTGTTTTGTTTAAATTGGATAATTGAAACTTGTCAATTTTGAAGTTTATGTCAAATATTATTCATTTTACTCAGATAAATTGACTTAGTTGTGAAATTATTTTAACCTACATCATAAAAACTTAATTTCACCACTGAAAATAATAAAAATCGGCTTATAGATTTCTTTTTGAGTCCCACTTTTTTCCGACATAAGTTTATATACTTATTACATACAAAAGATTAGCCTAATTTATAAAAGCATGTGAATGTTTGCACGAAGTCTACTAGCACTAACATCTTTATTCTCATTTCGGTGATTTGTATTCACCAGTAAGAGTTAACTTCATAGCAGTTCTTCCGATGAAGTGGTTGGCCTAGACCGTTTAGCTTCGCCCATATTCACCAAAATAATAGTTTTTGTGTATTTCTACACATAGTTCTCAGGTCAAAATTTACAAAGTACATTCAAAGAACACATTTTATAGAGAAAATTATGTTCAGACAGGAAATGTTATCTTATGTATGATATAGCCTCTAAAATCTATAAAAAACGTGCCAAGTTGCAGGTTGATTTTATTTACAGATCCGATCAGTATATACCGGCTGCGGCAAAAGTTTGTTAACCAGTTTGCACATGGCCAAAAAAGAAACAAAATACATACAATAATATTTATTGTAACATATAAACAAAAGAGTTCGTTTTACAAGTATTGCACATTTAGCCTAAATGAACAAAATGCTCCCCATAGTGCGAAATCGCAGGGTGTTAAATCCGAAGAGCGAGGGTGTTTATTAATTGGCATAGCCTTTGCCACACCCTATCCCCAGCGCATCCATACCGCCCTCCAGCGCCAAATGGATGCCCTAATAAAATGGTTCTCCAAATGGAAAATCAAAGTAAACGCTAACAAAACAAAAGGCATTCTAATCTCTAGGATTAGAAGAGGCCCACCCCAACCCATTCAGATAAACGGCCAAGCCATTAACTGGGAAAACCATGCCAAATACCTTGGCATTACCCTAGCCAAAAATCTTACGTGGGATCAGCACGTCCAAAATACCCTCCAAATAGCAAACACCCGCCTCTCCAAACTCTACCCTCTTATAGGGAGAAAGAGCCCCCTATCAATTAAAAACAAACTTCTACTTTACAACCAAACTCTAAAGCCAGTACTCCTCTATGGAGCACCAGCCTGGAACAAAATCATCCTTAAAAAAACGCTCTCAGCCAAACTTCAGGCCTTTCAAAACAAGGTACTCAGAATATGCATTGATGCCCCCTGGTTCATGCGGAACAACCAAATTCACAGAGATCTCGACATGCCCCTCCTAAAAACGGAAATCATCCGATACAGTAAGTCTTTTATTCAAGACAATTTAGACCACCCAAACCCCCTCATCTCAAATTTTCTAGATTACGATCATGAAATCCACTACACTTACAAAAAGATCAAAAATGTCCTCAACCAGTAATGGTGCCCACAAACACAGGACAGGTGCATCTCCAGCACCAGTGAACTAGTTTCACTCCCCCCACACCTCCCTCCAATCCCTACTCCATCCCCCCAAATCCCCCTCCCACCTTCCTCGTCGCAACACCCAAAAATTCATGACAGATGCAAATCAGCATCAGTGAGCAGAGACTCACTCCCCCAATTATCCATTCAAATTAATTCAAATTTTAGATAAATGAGCCATAGGCACTGAGCCTGTCTCTTAAAGACCAAACAAATTACAGATGATTGCCACACCCTGTATTTAGCTAAAACACTTTAAGAATATAGTAAAAATTATTCCAAAATAAATTTTTTAAAATACTGAAAATTTCACTAAACTGCACTATGCAAATTTAGAAACATAAAATATGAATATGAGAATTTTACATTTTACGAAATTTATTCTACATATAAAATGCATTGTTATCAACCAATTATTATTATGATGTTTTTAAAATATGCGACCATAATAATAGTTCTTATTAACCCTCCTTCTTAAAATTTTATCGGGGGCAGTAAATTTAAAATATTTCAAAACCTAATTTGAACCTCATCAGTCAGCCAGTACTACTGACTGACTGACTGACTGACTGACTGACTGACTGAACTAGTAGTTTGCTTGATATAATTAGGAGACAGGCTTAGTGCCTATCAATCATTTTTCTTAATAGAGCTTAAAAAGGCGGCCGTTGGCTATTTGGAGGGTATTTATTTCCTCATAAGGTTTTTGGATAGAGTAGTGCCTAGGTATTTAACTTTTTTTAAGCATATAAGAAAAATTTTACATATGGATAAATTTTTATATGAATTATTACTAGATAATATGTATTTTTTCCAATTCATTACAATTCAATTACCTTGTATAAATAGCTCAGCTCCATAAGTAAATATCTTTAATGGATATTAATTGACATAACATCCAAATAAAAGCCTTTAAATTTTGAATTGTACAAAGTAGCTTAAAATAGTTTGGTAGGCTAGTTGTGTTTTATTAGATTTGGTGTTTTAAAAAAATAAGCTTAAATAACTAATATTTTTTTGGTTGGAGATAGGCTAAATACAAAAGGATTTTTTTTTAAAGTCAATGTTTCTACCTTTTCTGATGTCAGAGCATCTCCATCATATAAGTTATATATAGTTGTCTTAGAAAAGCTTCAATTACACTGGTCGACAAATCTGAAGATTTCTCTAACTGAGATTCCAGACATAGGTTTATACTAATTTTGGGTCCCTGAATCCAAATCTGGTCGACAAATCTGAAGATTTCTCTAACTGTGATTCCAGAAATAGGTTTATACTAATTTTGGGTCGCTGAATCCAAATCCGAAGGCCGTTTGTCTCCATCACCCTCCATCACCCTCAGATCATAAAAAAAGTTAAAATTAGGAAAATCGATTTCGTGTAATTACAAGAAAATGCTTTGACCTATAGGAGAAAGTATTATCTTGTTGGCAGCAGTTTTTTTCCTAGTGGAACTTGCAGAGATATGTTTAAACCTATTTTTCTCGAAAACTATTGACCTTTGATCAAAAGGTCCAATATGTTTTTTACGTAAAATTAATCAGTAAATAATAATTTTTTATCGAAATTGTAAAATTCTTAAACATAAATTTTGTTGGAGAAATATATTACAGAAACACTTTAGAACGCACGCCTCTGACATACATACAATTGTATTTTTGGGTATATAGGGGAATAAATAACTTATATTACCACTATTAACCGTACTAAACTTTAATGTGATAAATGAAAGCATTTTCTTGTAATTACACAAAATCAATTTTCCTAATTTTAACTTTTTTTATGATATCAAAAAATTTGAGAGTGAAGGGTGAAGGAGACAAACGGCCTTCGGATTTGGATTCAGCGACCCAAATTTCAATTTCAATTTCAATTTATTCAAAATATTTAAATAATAACAGATAAATAAGATTGGAAGATATTGGCATTACCTAAACAAGACTGTTTGTATTGAATGCCAACAATTCAAAATTAGTATAAACCTATTTCTGGAATCTCAGTTAGAGAAATCTTCAGATTTGTCGACCAGTGTTGTTAACCAAAAACAGTTTTCAAAGATAAAAATCCTGCTTTTAACATAAATTAAGCCCACCCAAAATTACAAAAACTAGAAACGCAAAATAAATAACAAACCAATATAAAAAAAAAAATGGGATAAAGAAAAAAAAACTAAATCTAGGTTTTAATTAACAATATATATTTAGTTGGGATAAAGAAAAAAAACTAAATCTAGATTTTAATTAACAATATATATTTAGTTTCCTCAAATCCTTTTTAAAATTATGTGAAATTGCAATTGCTTATCAGCAAAACTATACCTATTTGAAAGTAGTGTGAAAGTTAAATAAAACAGTAGCTAAGAACCAATTGTCTTACAAGATGTCCTGTTTTTAAATCCAAGGTCACAGGTTTATTTATTTTTTTAATACTAAAGAAGAGACCAAAAACAAAGCAACAGATCTAGGACTAATAAAATGTCGTAGTTTTGTGTAAAATTGTGCTAAAATGCTTTTATTTGGGCTTGCTAGTATACATTTATGTAAGCTTACAGTTTTATTTTTTTTTGGCCTATTTCCAACCAATAAAAGTAGGTAATTCAAAATTTTAGTAAAGTTTATAAATTTTTTTATGATTCAGACTCTCCAAAAAATCTGTTCTGGAAGAAGTTCTACTATTATTTATCCAGTACCATTGGATATGATGTCCCTCGTTATGGGAAAAAAA
Organism: Brachypterus glaber; assembly: GCA_958510825.1. Classification (NCBI taxonomy): domain Eukaryota; kingdom Metazoa; phylum Arthropoda; class Insecta; order Coleoptera; family Kateretidae; genus Brachypterus; species Brachypterus glaber. The sequence continues at coordinate 84,219,563 of OY294045.1, read as the reverse complement.
CACAATGAGAGTACATAAAGGCCAAATATATATTTCTTGTCAAAAATAATAAATTTTATGTAGATTTTTTACTGATACAGGATGTGCTCTAAATATGTACATTAGCTTTAAATTTTTTTGAGGCTGACGGATTTTTATATAAACTAAAATATTTTATCTTATATATGATGCCATGTCAAGTAATTTTTGTTTTGGAAAAGATATATCTTCAAGGTGTGAACCACTACAAAATATTTTAAAAGTACACAGACATTCAAGATTTTTGTATGGCTTCAAAATTTCAAAAATTACAGACATTTTCCAGATTTTTGTTAAAATATTTAAGATTTTTAAAATATTTTTTAAGGACTTTAGTGGCATCCTCGTATATTTTATTTAAGGATTATTTTCTTACAAAATTATGATTAACTAAATGATGATCTGATAGTTTTGGCTTAGATTAAACATTTTTAAAATTAATTTATTATTCCATCAAGAGTCAACTCTGCACGCTGATTAAGAAAACGTTTTTAGACTTTATTCGAAAAAGGAATATAGTCATTAGATTGATGTAGACTTGTGAGCCATCTATTGCTAGATGTAGGCAATTACTAATACCTTTCCTAGTCTGGAGACTTTAAATGGTAGCAAGTTGAAGACTTGTGTGTCTCAAGCACATAGTACCACTAATAATATTTATATAATTTTATTAAAAATTAAAAATTTCTGTCCTTATTTTTAAAATTAGTTTTAATTCTTGCATATTTACATCACATCTTGTATGATAAATTCTTCAAATCTAAATAAAACAGGCCGTGTGAACCTGGCCATGAAGATGGGGCACTTACGAAATAAGGGTCCTTTCCTAAAAGGGGACCCTCTAGAAAGGTTAGTGCCCCAATTGGTTTCGTTAGTGCCCCTTTGGTTCTCGACTTATAAGGTTGGGGAAAAAAACACCTGTTCTTCACAAAAGAGAAATAACGATTTTTTCGATTTTTTTTGTTTATCACTCGAAAGCATTTCGTTAGTGCCTGTTAGTGCCCATGATTTTTTTTCTCCATCCTCAAAGGTTAACTCTCAGGGTCACCTCCAAGTTGATAATTTTAAACCGTCACACTAACAAAAGTAAAAGAAATATATTTGTTTTTTTCGCACATATGAGCTCTCTAGCGTTGGTAGAGGTTAGTGCCCAATCAAACTATCCTCAGCCTTTATTATGAGGCTCGCCTCAGGGCTCCGAAAAAGTGCAAAAAAAAGTATATATTATTAAAGCATATACGAGTTCTTTATCGTTAGTCGACGTTAGTGCCCTCAAAAAAATGACTTAATGTCCAAAGACGACGACTCCAGAGGCTTTTAACTTTCCCAGATTTTAAGACCATACCATAGACTATAATACTATATAACTTAAGCCGGGAAAACTATTCTAACCAAACTTTTGATATCTTTCAATCTTTGACATGAATTAAAAAACTTGAGTTGTTTAGTATCAAAAAATTAATTGCCGATTTTTTAAGAAGTGCCATCTAGCAGTAGTTTCGAATCGTCAAAAAACGTCCTGGACAAAAAATTCTTGGATACAAATATTTTAGATGGAAATAAATAAATAAATAAAAATAAATAAATAAATGTGTTTCATGAAAAAAACAAGAAACTTTGTAAGAGTCCGTCCGTCCGTCCAATGTCACGATTTTTGTTAACACGATAATTCTAGAACGATTAATCCGATCGACTTTTCTCTTAATTTTCAGGAAAAATCAGATTTCACTAGGGAAAGATCCCTATTGTTTTTAAAAGTGATCCCTTCAAAAACAAAAAAGTTATGGGGGGTTAAACTGTAATAAAAAAAAAGCTAAAAGAAAATTCCTATTAATGTATCTTTTTAAGGAAAAATTAATTTTATTGTAAGGATTATTTGCAGATAGGAAAACTTTTCTTAGCCGGGCAGCATAGGTATAGTAGCCATAGTTCCTTTCCATACTCGTTTCAGTATTAGACCATCTTCAAAGAAAACCTAACACTAATCTAATCTAACTTTCTGTGGTAAGTCCCTATAATTTCCCGAACAGACCAATCTTACGACTGACCGACCGATTTTTTTTTGCTCAAAATTGATTTATATATAAAACGTAAAAATACCCGAAACAAATTTTAAAACTTTTGCACGAATGCAAGGCTTTCCCAAAGTTTTGAATATTTTAAAAATGGGAAAGCAAAATTAATAATTTGATACTAAGGAACTCAAGTTTCATGTCAAAAATTGAATTATGATCAAAAGTTTGGTTAGAATAATTTTCCCGGCTTAAGTTATATAGTGTTATACTGTATAGGTATTGTCTTAAAATCTGGGAAAGTTAAAAGCCTCTGGAGTCGTCGTCTTTGGACGTTATGTCATTTTTTTGAGGGCACTAACGTCTACTAACGACAAAGAACTCGTATATGCTTTAATCGAGGCTTTAATAATATACACTTTTTTTGTTCACTTTTTCGGAGCCCTGAGGTGAGCCTCATAATAAAGGCTGAGGAGAGTTTGATTGGGCACTAACCTCTACCAACGCCAGAGAGCTCCTATGTGCGAAAAAAACAAATATATTTCTTTTAGTTTTGTTAGTGTGACGGTTTAAAATTATCAACTTGGAGGTGACCCTGAGAGTTAACCTCTGAGGATGGAGAAAAAAAATCCTGGGCACTAACAGGCACTAACGAAATGCTTTCGAGTGATAAACAAAAAAAAATCGAAAAAATCGTTATTTCTCTTTTGTGAAGAACAGGTGTTTTTTTCCCTAACCTTATAAGTCGAGAACCAAACGGGCACTAACTAAACTAATTGGGGCACTAACCTTTCTAGGGGTCCCCTTTTATGAAAGGACCCTTATTTCGTAAGTGCCCCATCTTCATGGCCAGGTTCACACGGCCAATAAAACAAACTATAAATCAAGCGATATAAAAATTAGTAGAACTAATACACTAGTATCATAAAACGATATTTTTATTTCTATTTTTCTAAACAAACCAAACTCTAAACCAATCGATGTAAAATAAGTAGGTCTAATACACTAGTATCATAAAATTATATTTTTATTTCTATTTTAATATTTAAAAAATATTTATAACTTAGAATTAAATCTGTGATTATAATGAATATATTAAAAACAAATACTAGATAAAGATAATACAGGTTTGCATTTTTTAAAGATTTTTTTTGATATGTTTTTTGTTTTATTAAATTCTAGAATACTATCTATAATATACATATTATGTATAAAAGTAACATTTTAACTTTGCCTAAAAAAAAATAAGTTGAATTAAAAAATATTTTCTTTGTTGACTTGTACGGTAACTGCTGCCTATAAAACCAATAATCATACCAGGTGAAATTTCAAGTTAAAACAAGGCTATGCCCAAAAAACAGGCTTGCAATTGACACCACAAAAGGCGTTAAGAATACAACAGGAAAAATTAATTATTTTTTATTTCTTATACAAAATAAAAATAATTCTATGTTCAGCTAAAATATAAAAATTTAGAATTATAACTGAAAATCCCATAGACTCTGCTAATAATATTACATATACAATACTGGTACTGGTAGTAATACTAGTAGACCACCACCGTACATGGGCTTAAAGTTACCTGATTTAGTATTCTGGGGTTAAGACTTAAAAAGAATTAGTTTAAAATGTTTAAATTTTATTATTATTTAATATTTTAGTTATGACTTTCATTTTTTGGAAAAGACTTTTAATAGCCTTGTATTTTAAAAGACTGTTTTGTTTTCGCCATTAATGTTAAGGTTGGTTTACCCATTAATTAACTAAGAATTTAACGAATGAAAACTCAGAATTATTTGTAACATAGTTTAGTGTTAATTATTGGGTAAACAAACCTTTAGATGTAATAATTAGTTAAATTATAGATAAGTTTGGATATTAATAAATGTGTGGGTATCAATAGACATAAGTTTGTATAGGTTACCTTAAAAATCTATATACGAAAAATTAGTATTAAACTAACCTAAATTTATAGGTACTGAAATGCTTAGATATTTTTTCTATTTTGCGACTCTTATAAGCTCATAATCACACACATTTTGCATGTTCTTATAGACCCATAAGAGGTATGTACTTTTTTTCTTTTGTTTTGGCAACAGACAAAAGCCTATCGCTTAACGTTTTCCGTACAAATGTGAACGTCGCTTTTAAGTTTAATTTACTACAAAATTTGGTGTTTGCATAGGTTATTTTTTAAAGTGTTAAAATTGTGGCTTGGTTACTTGCAGTGAAAAAGGGAAGAAATGACTATAAAATGTATCAAAATAATATGTGTTCTTAGAATTTTAAACAAGGCGAAAACTGTAATGCCAACCCGAAACAAAATAACTAAATAAGTCATCAATTTAAATGTAAGTTTTTTTAAATTTTAGAGCAAAATAGAAAAAATTGTATAAAGCACTCGTTTCATAACACGTAGCGCATGAGTACAAGTTTAGAAAACGAGCCGCTTGCGACGAGTTTTATAAGGTACTAGTGCGCTACAAACGTTTAATATACTATAAAGTGTGTTTATTGGCTTTTATCATTAAAATTTTAATGCGTGGTTGAAAAAAAAATAATAAAATAAATAATTTGTAGATTATTATGGTCAAATGCAACCTACTTACTACTAAGACAATTTTTTCAAAACAATTATTTTATGTTGTATTAAACATTTTTCTCATGGCTGACAAACCTTCAGGTATCTACTATAATAATTTGTATACAGGGTGATCCATAACTGGCATGCCAAAATTTAAGAGGTGATTCTAGATCCAAAAATATAAAAAAAGTTCCTATAAAGGTTGGTCCGGAAATGAGCCCTAAGGGAATCTAGGGCCCTTTAAAATTGTAATAAAAATAAGGTTTTTAATTAATAACTCGGTTACCGTTTAAGCTAGAGCGGCGAGCTTTTGCATGTATACTAGTATTAATAAGGGCAATAAGTTTATGTTAATTTATTTTTTTAATTTATCCAGAGGCGTGCCCAGACGGACAAAATATATGAGGCTTAAAACATTTTTGCCCCAAACTTTTCTATGTGTATGTTTTTTGGATTTGTTGTAAAAAATATAGATTTCTAGAGTAAAAATACATATAAAATATCATATAGTGTAACACTGTAGGAGCAACCGTTATCAAAAAAAAAAATGCAATTAAGAGGAAGTAACATTTTGTGCCACCAAAAACGTTACTTTTTAAAAGGCTATTACTCCTTTAATATTAAATTTAGGTGTTTTGGTGTATAATACTTTTTTGCTTAGTTTTAAATGAAGAATCACCCTGCAGCATTAAAATTTTATTGGTGCTTTTTTTTGTTCCCCATTCAATACGTCATCTTCGAAGGGCCGTAGCTCCCTTAGGGCTCATTTCCGGACCAACCTTTATAGAAACTTTTTTTCATATTTTTGGATGTAGAATCACCTCTTAAATTTCGGTACGCGAGTTCTGGAACAGGCTGTATATACTCTTTGCTTCATAATATATTTACCTTTTGTTTAAGAAACTTATATCATCGACTTTAACCAATGTTTATATAGATAGATATATAGTTACTCCCTTTCAAAATGGTGTTATTAATATTAATAAAAAAAATATAAAAAATAAAAAATATAAATATTACAGTTTACCGATAGTTCCCAACTTAACTAATACGTTAGTTAATATTCTTAAAACTGATACACAATTATTTGCAACTTATAGTAAAAATACAATTGGTAACTTATTTTTTAGTAAACTAAACGATAAAGTTAAAAAAGAGTTTATTAGTGATACTGTTTATAAAATTAATTGTTTCTATTGCAATGCCTGTATTTAAAAAAACGTGTCAGTTATCACAAATCGTCATGTAAAAACATAGTTGATGGTAAGACGGCCCTGACTTATCACCATTTAGAAACAGGCCACCATTTTAATTTTAATATAGAAGATATAGAAATTTTAGAGAGGGTTAGTAATAATAAAAAAAGAACTTTTCTTGAAATGGTGCATATAAAAAAGAATCCGAACTCCATTAACTATAAAACTGACACCTGCAATTTAAGTAGTATTTACTTTAACTTAATTAAAAATATTAAATGATATATGTTCTATTTGTGGATTTAAATAATTTTACAAAAATATTTAATTAATATATCAAAATATAATTATTTTAAACACTGGAACAACACTTTATCCAAATTTATAGATACATACTTTTTTAAAAAATTTCATTGTTCTACAGTGAGTATTCTCCTGTTGAAAAAAGTCCAGTGTATTTTGTTTGTTAATGTAATGTTTTTGTTTAATTTGTTTGTTTTAATGCATATTTAATAATTTAGGTAAGTTTTTAATTTTTTAATTTGCTTTATTTTTGTTTATATACATTTTTTTCCAAAAAAAATAGTTTATAATGTCCAAGTTATGTCCAAAAAGTTTTATAATCTTTATGTCTTTTTAGCCCTGAAAAAGCCTAAATATTAGGTGAAACGTTGGCATGGTTATGTAATGCAATAAAGTTTTTATTTGCTTCATTTTCGAGTGTTTATCACAAATAACCCTAAATTATTTGAGGCTTAAGGTATCAGTTTGTTTTGAAAACTGGCATGGTAAAAAAATGTCAATGCAAGTAAAATAATGCTTTTCTTAACTTTCTGGTTTTTCAAATTGCTAAATTATTATATTATTATTATACAGATATCTAAAAGTGTTATTTGTAAAAAATATGACTAAAACGTTTTTGTAGTTAGGTAAGAAGAGACTGGGTAAAAGAGACCAAAACATGGAGTTTTTAAAGTGGATCTCATCCGCAAGGGGGAGTATGGCAACATCACAGTTAATTACCTCATTATCCCCTATTTTTAAAAATGCAATTTTTTTTATTTTAGGGTTTTGTTCGATTAGAGTTTTTTCCACAGTTTTATGTTTCTTGTACCTATGTCCACAGCTTGCTTAGCATAAAATAACTAAAATTGTTCGAACTCAGAGATATGGGAATTAAACTATTTGTTGATTTAATAAGAATATATTATTTTGATCCTGAATTCAATTTCATTCCATTACTTTACGATTTTGTGTCAAAAATCAATTATTGGTAATTAACAAAATCATTTACATAACACAAGTCTTAAAAAACCTATACGTAACAGTGCACTGTGTAGATGTTTAAATAAATAACCCTTAGTCTTTAAAGTACCTACATCCACATGTAGGAGTATATCACACAAATATACTTTTCTACTACTGAAGTAGGTTGTGGTGCCATATGGAATTGATAAAATTGTAAAAATTTTCAACATTATAGTAGGCCACATTATATCGAGGTCGTCATAACATAGGCGCTTATGTTCTATATATTAACACGGTTGATAGGATAGGGGTCTTTACAGCGCAGTCCGTTACCGCGAAACCGTTACCGCGCCACCCTTACCGCGCATGGACTTTACCGAGCATGGACTTTACCGCGCATGGTCTTTACCGCGCATAGACTTTACCGCGAAAGCCATTACCGAGAAAAAAATAACAGCCAAGGAATCAATATCGCGCATGGAGTTTACCGCGAAAACCATAATTATGTTATTTTTTTTTGAAGAAAACAAGATTAAAAAAAAAAATTAATATTTTGCAGAAATCAATCAAAAAGTTCTAACTGATATATCTGCTGGATCAGGGTTATGGCCATAACTAGTTTCCTTTAAAACATTTCCGTCCGAAGTATGCAAACGCCCCTTGCAACAAAGCAAGTCGTAATTTACGCACTTACAATTTTTTTTATTTTCAACAGTCTTTTCTTTCCTGTATATGAAATGTTTATATACAGCAAGGTCTTTGCCCCTAGCACTTTGCATTATTTCGATCGACATGACGATTCGTACTAAACTGATTATTAATCAGCGATTTATACAAATCAGTCGATAAAAATTTAAAAAAAACACATAAAAAACCGAAACACAGATATATGGGTACATTTAGTAAACGTTCCACTTTATCAGTAAAAATCCAAATCAAAACCAAAACTAACCAACCAAACTGCCATCAATCCCACGGAAATACCCTTACATAAAATAAAAAATAATGTAACGATTTTCGCTGTAAAAGTCATACGCGGTAAAGACCGTTTGCGGTAATGAACTGCTCGGTAATGGTCTTCGCGGTAAAGGACATGCGCGGTAATGGCTTGTCGCGGTAATGGTGATGGCGGTAATGGACTGTGCGGTAATGGTCTTCGCGGTTGTTTTTTCGCTGTAAAGTCGGGTGCTTCGGTTGATATGCCCCTATTTTATGAAGCCCTCTTCCTAAGTGCACTCTATATACCAGTAAGATGGTATATATCATATTTTTAGCTTATTAACAATAGTTTTTTATGGTACTAGTGGGTAAAGTAAGATATTGCCCATGAAAAAATTAACCTGCGAGGCGTCAGCCAAGCAGGTTAATTTTCAAGAGGGCAATATCGGTTTACCCATGAGTGCCATACAAGGTTTCATCCAATAAATAGCTTAGGAATTCATATTTTTATTAAAAATTTTAATGACATTTACAAGAAAATAATTTGACAAGTGACAGTTGAGTGGGTAAAATAAATAATTATCCACTCAATAAAGTAAAAGCCACGCGGGGGTTATTATTGAGTTTATCTATTTAAAATAAAGCTAGTAATTGTCTTATTATTTGTATGTATTGGATAAAATTTATTTCTAAATCGCAATGCCAATAAAAAGGGCGAACTTTTAAATATGAGGTTTAAGTCCATTATTATTCTCATAAACATGTTATATATCAGTTTTTGTGCCAATTATACTGTCAAACCTAAAGTGGAAATATTATCTTATTTATTAGTAATTATATTATTATGAATATTTAGAGAAAAATGCTATTATTTTTTTTATACATGAAGTATAAAATTTAAAAAATACCGTGCTGAAACTAAAATTGCTGCATATCAAGATTACTTTATAAATTCATAGTCGTCTTGGTACTATGGAACCATTATGCACTGCACATCTTTATATTATGGGATAATTTCCTTACACTGAGAGCACGTTACCGTAGTAAATACTAAACGTTTTTGCTTATATGGCCTTTTTATCAAATGAAAACTAAAATATCCAGCCATAATATATAATATATATTATATATTAAAAAAAAATTAAAAAAAAAATCTGTAATAACCTCAATGATACATCCAAGATTTAATATTAAATCAGTCGATTTGATTGTGCATGTATTAATTCTATTATACAGTGCGGTCCAAAAATTACCTCTACCCCTTAACTTTTAAACTATTTGAGATGAAATATTGATCTAAAAATAATACTTGAAAACATTAAATACATGGCAATAATTGACTCACTCACTTTATTTATTACTTACTTAATTTTTCTTATTATTATTGTTTTCAAGATATTTTTATATGTAATAATATGTTAGAATATTTGGAGTAAAACCTGCTAGAATGAATATGGGTTAATAACTTCAATGTCTCAAATGAGGTGAACTATTATAGTATAATAGTAACTATACAAAGTACTAGTATACTATCGGTGATAAAACCGATAAACAGTTTACAGATTTAGGCTGGATTTATCAAAGTGCAGATTAATTTAACTGGCACGTAATTACCATATCAAGTCCAATTAAAATTTAGAATTTGCTCTTAACCCAGACTTTATCCGGTATATAAATTTTAAGTGTACATTGATAAACCCATCCTAGTGCTCTAAGTACAGCAACAATGAAATACATGATATTTTATGAAAACGTGCTAAAACCGTTTTTAAACCTGAAATAAAAATGGCGTAAATTAAAAATCGATGAGCCCATAAAATTCTAAAAATGGCATGTTATGTCTATTTTATTTTTTTATATAAAATTATCACAATTGTATATGTTTTTTAAATATGTATAGGTACAAGCTTAAAATATAAAAAACATGTATTTTTTGTTTTTAAAAATCATTACACGTCATTTTAAATAAAATAATTCATATGACTTTTGAAAAAATCTATATAAATTAATATTAAAAATATTAATAATATTAATTATTTTTTTATTAATACTCAAAATAGTTTTTAAATATTTTTTTTATCTAATATTAAGGATTTACTTTTTCTAATATAATATTTATATAGGGAGTTTCTATCATAAAACAAAACAAACCAAAAATATAATGTTGCAACATGTGTATAAAAAATAATTTCTAGTTATTATAACATTTTATTAGGGTCCCTTCAAGTATTACGTAACGCACTCTATTTGGACAATTTAGACATATGTAACACACTTGTCCTAACCTTTCCTATACATTGACGTAATGCTGGTGCTTACCCCTAGGTGCGTTACGTAATACTTGAATGAACCCTTAATTTTAAAACTTTTTATGGAATTTGATACACTGTATATAATTAGGTATAGTGTTTTTTTCACTGTGTATTAGAAATAAATTCAAATACAACTCTAAGTAAACAAAAGAATTTTGTTTCACTGCTTCCACTAAAACACTTTTCTTTTTCTCTACATTTAAAACCAAAAATCACCAATTTTATAATAAATTGAAGGTATTACAGACGAATCGTTTAAAAGATATAATATTTTTTTGAAATTTTTAAAATTAAATGATCAAAAATTTATAATATGGTACGCTCAGCATTGGGTTTGCATCAGGGCATATCCAGAGCCTCGCATAATACGCATAATACATGAGAAGCGATGCCGTGATTTGCTTGATGTGCTGTCATAAATCTTGTAAGCCAATCACGGTATCTTATGTATTATGCTTGTTATGTGAGGCTGTGAATACTCACTCAGCAGGGCAAATCAAACTTGAATATTCCTACACGGCGACTAAGAAAACGTTACCTAAGAAGTTAATGAATAAAATGAAAATGACAAATCTGATCTTTTGTTGGTTAAATTCGTGGTTGCAATTTTATCTAACTAAAGGTCGATTCAGCCATAATTATCACTAACCTCACTAAACTGAATTATGAAATTTAGAAATTAAGAAGATTAAGGAACATAACCTCAAATTCTATAATAAATTTATCTTGGTATGCAACAATTAAGATAAAAGATAAAATATACCATAAAATAATGATACAATCTTAAAATAAATCATAGAAAAAGAAGAATTTCTGAACTACACTAACTTTTGTGCAAAATGTTATAAACAAACGTTATCCAAGTATCAAAATAAAAATGAAGATGGCTACACCTTTGTATTTTAAAATTCGTACATTTTCAGTGTTAAGGAAAAATACAGTAGTTACATAAGAAAATAAAAGGTACTTTTGGAGATAGTTGGTTTTAAAACACGATTTTTAGACCCAAAAATGCAAATATAGTAATAATCTTCCTACGCAATAGATATTTGTTTTTGTTTTACTTATTCAGTCGTATTTACACATGCTTATTATCTATTTGGCAGTTACCTTATTATTGCATACCACGGAAAATTTGAGATTATGTTTCTTAATTTTATTAATTTCTTAATTTTATTAATTTCTTAATTTCTTAATTTCTTAATTCAGTTTAATAAAGTTAGTGATAATTATGCCTGAATCGACATTAACTTTATACGGTTTTATTATATAAATGTTACATAAATCAATACAAAAGTTAAAATCTTAATTCCTAAATGTATCCTAGAAGACTACTTGCGTTATCCTAATTATAATCAAATAATTACATCGGTCCACAAAAAAAAACGTAAATAACTATTAACTAAACCACTTTTCTTATGTATTTTTGGCCCTTAAAAACGAGTTTGCCAATAAACGCTTGCTGAATCCCAAATGATCTCGCTCCCATCTTTTTGAAAAGTGACTTCAGTCAGATTTGGTTGAAATTTGGATATATTACACTACCCGACAATTTGAAACTTTTGAAATATACTATTTATGATATATATTGGGTCTAGAAGTGTTTTTTCCCCTGATTTCATATCCGTTTTCAGAATTTTTCTATCACGTCACAGTTTTTATATACAGGGCGTTTTATAACAAAAAAAAGGCATTTTTTTAAATGTCGGGGGATTTTACATTTATAAATATTTTTTTTTTCAAATTTGGTACACTTGTTAAAAATTTGTGTGCTTTTCGAATATTTAAAAAAAATTTTAAATATCGATTGTCATTTGTTTTTTATATTAAAAAGAAAAAGTTTTTTCGTTGCCAAAATTTCAAAACATGGAATTTTTCGATGTAACTATGAAAAAAAAACACTCTGTATTTATCTGGCTTCATTTCGATTTCAATTTTTTTTTGAAGGACCTTCTGGAAGCGGCGCAATATTAATTTTAAGTCCGTTATGTCAGCTATTTTAACAGCAATTTGCATAGTTGAAGAACAATAAGTAGGCTTTGGACCAGAATTTGACATTTTAAGTCAATGTTCTATTTACTTATAAGATACAGTTTATTTATGTTTAAAAAGTTAACCTTATTTATTTTTATCATTTATTTGTTTATTTTATTACATCTGCACTTAGTGCTACTAAGAGTGCCGATGTATTGAAATCTTCGCCGAAAAGTCAAATTCTTTGACCACGTTTTTTTCACATATCTCGACATTTTAGACCATTCTGAGTCGAAAGCAGTAAAAAAATTTTTTGCGTCAGTCTGTCTGTCTGTCTGTCTGTCCGTCTGTCTGGGTGTAAACTCTCTAACTCCATTTCTACATGAGATATCGACTTGCGGTTTTTTGCATATTGTTTCTTATAGCGATTAGATTTTCTTATAGCGATTGGGGGTAAGGGGGTAAAAATAGGGTAAGACTCCTTTTTTTTAGGGTTTTTTGTTTATAATTAAGGTAATTATTATTGTATTTGGTTAATTTAGCACATATAAAAGATAATTTTAAATTGGTCAAAAAATGTTATAAACAACGTTTTCCTAAAACGCATTGTTTTCGAGATATTGGCGTTTAAAGCAGTAAAAGGTTTTTTAGCATATTTCACATATTTATAACCCGTTTTCTAAAAATTATATTTTAAATAAAAGCTTGAAATTGAAACCAAATTGAAGCCATATAAATACAGAGTGTTTTTTTGTTAGTTACATCGAAAAATTCCATCTTTTGAAATTTTGGCAACGAAAAAACTTTTTCTTTTTATTATAAAAAACAAATGACAATCGATATTTAATTTTTTTTTTTAAATATTCGAAAAGCACACAATTTTTTAACATGTGTAACAAATTTAAAAAAAAAAATATTCATAAATGTAAAATCTCCCGACGTCCAAAAAAATGTCTATTTTTATTATAAAACACCCTGTATATCAAAATTGTGACGTGATGGAAGAATTCTAAAAACGGATTCGAAATCAGGAAAAAAAATACTTCTAGACCCTATATATCTCATCAATAGTATATAAATCATGTCGGGTAGTGTTATAGTTATCGACTTTCTGAACAAAAATCTCCTCGGTCACAACCTCAAAATTCAATATTTTAGCTGCTAGAGAATTTTAAAGAACTTGAACTCAAAAAGTCAAATAAAATCTAATTTTACGCTTTCATTTTCGGGACTAAACTTGCCGTTTTTCTCCCTAGGGAATAAAAATCACGGCAAACTTGATAATATTAAAATATTATACCTACTATGTGCTTTGATGGTTCAAAAATTAGGTTTGGTGGTGTTTTGTAATAAATTAGCGATTCAAACCAATTGATTTGATTTTAAAAAAGAAAACTTTTAAAAATAACATTGTTATAACAATTTATACATAACTTAAAATTTATCATCTTCGCCCATTTTTTTGACGTTTGTGTCAACTATATTAAAAAACAATTGAAATCGCGATAGCCATGAAACTGACTTTTCGCAATTTACAGGCATCTTGATTAAATTACGAAAATAAAACAACCGATTTTAGACGCGTGGTTTTTAATTTTATCTACCTACCTAAATTATGTTTGGTCCTGCAAAAAATAGTGTATATACCTCAGGACTAAACTTGGCTGTTTTAGTCCCTTGCATTTTTGTTTCCCTCGTTCGTTACGCTCGCTCAGGAAACACTAATGCAGCGGGACTAAAACAGCCAGTTTAGTCCCTTGGTATATAAATAACTATTTTACTCGATTGATTCTAAAAGTAACACTTTTTGTTCATGTTTTGCTGGCGAAAAGTTGAACTTTGTGACCCTAGGGCCAAAAAGTTTTTTTGGCCCACGAACTAAAACTTATTTTAAAGCTTTTTTTAAATAATATACTTTACTCTACTCTAATATTTATAAAGGAATATGAAATTTTGTTAATTTTTGGTCTTGAACTATATGTTCGTTTTGACCAGATACAAGTATTTGAATCATTTCATACAAATAAAATTTTCTTATATATCATAACCTCAAAATATATGGGTAAACTTCCTCCACTAGAATAAATCTTTAACACGAAATTTCAATTGTAAAATCAATTTCAATATTTAGAATATTTAAATATAAGTATAGAACGGTTTTAGAACTATTAATATTTTCATAACAAGCGCATTTTAACACAAATTAATTAAAGAACTAATTTGAAAATAAAACCGCAGACAGAAGAAACGATTCAATTATTTTTGAGCGATTTGATTGGATAGTAGTTTGTCAGAGTAAAAAGAATTTTTTTTTCAATTTAAATTAAATATATTTTAATAGTTTATCATAATTAGTAACAATCGAATAAAAAATATTGTATAACACACGGGCGAAACGTAAAATTTTGATTTCGTGCGTTTATTACCCTCGGTACGGCCTCGGCTTCTAGAAACTTATTCAATAAAAAAATTTAACTGTTCGCCCTTGTATTATAAATAACTATTTTGCAGTTTCGTAGTAAAATTTGAGGGCGAGATTTTTCACTGTCATATTCGTTTTTAGTAACTAACATACGTAAAAAAAGTAAAGTCTGGTTAATTGACGTTTTTTTTGTGGCCCTGTGTTATCAATAGGTAGTTTCGAAAATTTTACCTTAAATTTAAAAAATTAATCCATTTCTTCTCGTTTCTCATGCTAATGCACCATAACAAATATGACCTAACCAAGGAAAAAAATATTTTCTACATTGTACAAATTTTATTTTATTATTTTAAAACTTCCCAAATATAACCAGTAAAAAAGGAAAGAAAGGTCTCCAGAAAGGTAGGTCAACGAATTTTCACAAATCAAGTTAACTTTCATATCACACAAGTAAACACATAACACATAACTAAGCGTTTTGACAAATGACATGTAATGTGACAAATAAATCTGACATTTCATTGCTCAAATTCTTATTTAATTGAGTTTTAATTAATGGACAAACCAACCTTAACTTTATTTAGGTACTTATTTTTTTTTTTAATTTAATCGCGTTAAATAGTTTTCACGGCTCCTGTCTGAGTGGATTTAGTTCGATCATCTTGCAACGCTATTTTTTTTTGTATAAATTCATTTAGGGCAACGTATAGATCATTTTTACAAAAATTAAAAATAGTCTAATTTTTATTTAAAAATATGTATCTAAATTGTAATTAAAAAATCGTATTTTATATTATTTTATTTATTTGTTAGGGACACAGTCTCATCGGCTATGCCGCTTACTGTTGTAATTAATAATAATAATAATAATATTAAAGGATGTTGTGAAAATTTTGCTGTATTGGGCCATCTATACAAACCTTCCTAACTTTTTTGATTTTTAACAGATTTTAAGGTTTTGATTAAATCTTTAGAAAACATTTTTTTTTAAATGTTAAAATATTCAATGTTGAAAAAGCCTCTAAACATGACCAAAACTGAAAAAAATATAATGCTTTCCGATATTTTGAAAATTTTCAAAATGGGAAAGCAAAATGATTTTTTTCCACCAAATTTTTTTCTCCCTTATGATTTTTCATGTTATTTTAATAAACCATCTATATTTATTTATTTATTTATTTAATTTATTTAATTATTCGTAGTATACACAAAGTCATGTAGAGCCCCAAATAAGCCATATGCTTGTGCTAGGGGCTCTCCACTAATTTTATTATTAAAAAATCCATTTTCCAAAAAATGTCATAAATTTACTTTAAATTTTTCAACATTTCTTCTTCAGCCTATCATTCTACTCGGGTCCAAGTACTCAAAAAGATTGTTCTTAGTTTTTCTATACATTTGTGTCATCCTTTAACAATAATTTCAAAATCAAAATAAAAAATTTTCCGATAAGTTTAATAATAATAATAAATAATACTGTTTTAATATAAGTATTATTTAAAATAAAAATCTAATATGAGAAAACCCTAGGACAAATATTAAAAAAGATAAAAAAAAACAGAAAAATTTACATTTCTTTGCCACCTTGCATTGACTTCTTATAATTTTTTTTAATTTAATTTTCCACAGGATATAGGCCCATATATAACTAAGAATATATCCAACATGTCCTTTGCAAAATTTAAGAAAAAATATTATCCAGAGCCAGTCACGTCTCCTAGACATTGAAATTTTTTATTTTTTTTATATTTTCGAAAAATTGATATTTTGAATTGGCTGTAGTTTCAAAACAAAGAAAACACACATATCAAATTTTTTGACATTTTCTTAGGAATATATGGGCCTATGTCCTGTTCAAAATCGATTAAAAAAGATATATCCATAACTCAATGCAAAATAGCATTGAAATGTGAATTTTTTTCAACTTTTTTAATATTTGTCCTAGGGTTTTCTCATATTAGATTCTTTTTTTTTTACAAATAACATTGAATATTTTAACATTTTTACAAAGAGTGTTTTCTAAAAATATAAACAAAACGTTGGCGGTTGAAATCTGTTAAAAACCAAAAAAGTTAGGAAGGTTTGTACAGATGGCCGAAAACATCAAAATTATCATGCAGCATACTCCTTGATCAGCTCTTGTTTTGAAACTAACAGGATTTAAAAACTTTTATATCCCAACTTATTTTCCCATAGGATGGTAATATCGATCATATAACTTACAGCAAAATATATTTTTCATTCTATGAAATTCTAGAAATTGACCCCCTAAAATTTAATATTTAGATATATACCGGGTGTTTTTTTTTAACCTGAAACTTTCAAATATCTCGAATACTATGCATTTAAGAAAAATGTAATTACGTTTTCAAGGTTATTTAAAGGTCAACTTTGTTTTTTTTTTAATTAATAAAAAGTTTTTTTACAAAAGATGTTTATTTTTTTTGGGGAGAATTAAACAGCAGTAAAAAAATATATGCTTCTGTTTAAAAAAAAACAAGTTGACCTTGAAATGACCTTGAAAACGTAAATATTCGTAAAAAATAAATATGCCCTTTTGTTTCCCTCATTAAAATAAACAACTTTTGTCCCACACTTTTTTTTCTAAAATGTATAGTTTTTGAGATATTTGAAAGTTTTAGCTTAAAAAAAAAACACCCGGTATATATTTTTAAATAAAAAGCGAAAGGACCAGTACATTTTTAAAATTTTGTAAAAATGATCTATAGGATGCCCTAAATGAATTTATGAAAAAAAAAAAAATAGGGTTGCAAGATGATCGAACTAAATCCACTCAGACAGGCGCCGTGTTTTGTTTTCCAATGAGCAATAAAAATAAAAAATAAAATATACCTAGAAGTAAGTTCAAATTAAACTTCAAGCAAAAATTTATTATGTTTATGAACTTTTATTACTTCATGTAATTTTACATTTATTTAATAAATTTAAATGTTAACTTTGGAAGTTTCATTTAATTAAGCTGATTAATGTTCTTGAAATAATATTTACTCACTCAAAATGAATGTAACTTTATTTGACATTACCGACACTTTTGTTCTAATCAGTTCATAACTTTCGTCGTTTTTACCATTTCTAATTTCAAAAATAATTAAAATATTTTAGTGCAAGCATTAGGTAAATAATTAGATAAATTATTTTGAAAATTAATTCAACATATTTTTTATGTTTTTTAAGCCAATAGATCTGTTAATAGTAGATTTTTTACATTACATTAAATTACATTACATTTTGTTTAACTACTACTAGTACTATTTTACTTAATTAAGCATCCCCACGACTTGTGTGGGCTAGTAGTAGAGGGAACCACCGGCTTTAATTGACTTTCGAATCAATTTATAGGGAGTGTCCGCTTCACTTACGCCTTTGTCAAATTTCAATTATTAATTAACTGGAAAAGGCAAATCGGCGCCGATGAGAATCGAACTCACGCTATTTTGAGTAGTAAACTCGTTAAGTACGACGCGGTAGTCCACTACACCAATCCTCCCATTACACCAATCCTCCCATTACACCAATCCTCCCATTACAGGTCGACTCGGAAAATAGTACTTTCTGACACCTTATTAATGGGCAAGGAACAAAGTGCCTAGACCATTTATAGGTCGAGGAAAAGTACCATTTTCCGGGAGACCTGTATACTATTTTATTCGCAACTGTTTTTATTTAAAAATAAAGTACTAATTTTTTTGAAACCTAGATGTTTAAATTCTAATGAAGAAAATAATACTATCATATTCTAGTATGATTTAGTTCTCTTCATATTAACCACAAATATTTTTTTCCTGCATTTCACAAGAAAAGCACAATAATATAAAACTAAAGTTCCACATAACCGTAACCCAAATAAACAATCACAAAAAACATTTGTTGATAGCTCACAAGGCACCGTTTATAACATTTATTATCCTTCTCAGTCTCAAAAATGAAAAACATTGATTAAAACTGTACATATAAGTTTTTTAAACGAAATGTATTAGATTATATTCGTGTTTATCATGACAGCAGTTCAGCCATCTTGCTTTAAGCATTAATAATGAGATTTTAATCGGTGGCGCCATCTAGCGAAAATTGATGTTTTAAATTGCAGACCAGTAATAATTAGTTTACTGGTCTCTATTTTTTATTACAGGTCAGGTCCAGGCGTGGAAAACAGTGGGACAAGAAATCACGTACTTCCCAAACTTTATTAATACATGTAATGTATGTATTACATATACAGTTGCGAATAAAATATTTTACAAAATCTGATATCTCCTTGGTAAAATTAACCCATGGGTTAATTTAATAAGTGCACTCATGCTTTTGGCTTGGTCCCCGAAGCTTTTTATTTCATGCTTAAAACATTTATTAGAAGGCTCAGACCCAGGACCATACTCAAAAAACTTTAATTTTCACTTGTTTGAAAGAAATTAGGTTTAAAACTACTTATTTGACAAATTATTTATTTTCAATAATTGATGCTAAACATTATATTTTACACACATTCTGTCTAATATCGTGTAAAATACATACAGGTCTAAAATCGACTATAAACTAAAAAAATAAATAAGATAGATATTAATTATTATCAATATCCCTTAAAATGTACCAAAATTTTAACTTCATACTGGATTCGTTATTCAGATTTTTTAATTTTTAATATTTAATTTTTTAATAATTTAGTTTCAGCATCCTCGAAAACACCTAGATACTAATTTTTATTAAAAATTAAAATTCGCAGAATTTTGCCGCCATTTTGGATCCGTTATTTTGAATTTTTAATTTTCAAGGTATTTGAAAAAATAACGAATTAATGCAATTATTTAAAAGTTATTGCCTCGGTTATTGCGTTTAAACTTAAAACTAAAACCTGTTTCTTCTGAATTTTGGTTCAAAATAGCCTTGATTTAAATATTTATAGATAATTTGTCCAATACGTGTCAAATACTTCTACTTTACACGCATTTTGGTTTAAAACGAATAAAAATTAAATATATGTTTTGAGTACGGCCCTGGGTCCAACGTCTTCCGAGCTCCGTTTATTACACTGTACACAGATTAAAGCTTTTTAAAACTTGAAAGCACTATTTTCCAACAAATCATTGTTAAATTTAATTTATTTTTTATTAACACATAAAATACTTTATTTTTCTGCGAAAACGTTTATTAAATTTTATTAATAATATTGATTTAAATTGATTAAATGTATAGTTCCAAAAGAAGAGATCTGAAATTGTCGGTTATACACTACCCCACAAAATTTAGATGAACAAGATTGACAAGAAAATCGGAAGACGGATCCTTGTAAAAGAGGCCTGGACATAACAGAACCACTTACGGTGAAATCCCAGAGGTTTATGTTTGCTCAAGCTTCACTGTGCTGGTTATCGAAATTAAACCACACAGGATTATTTTTTTCTGAACCTATCCAATACCAGGCATCGCTGGGTTTTTAAAAGCTCGATTTTTTTTTTATGACCCTAGGTATTTTTTGAGCTTCGAGCCATCTGTTAGCGAAAAAAAAAAACTTTCTTAAGATTCTATTTTATCGATTCCATCTTTTTCTACAGATTTTCCAGAGATTTTAGCAAGAAAGGGGGTAGCTGGATAAGCACGGATTCCTGCCCCCAGATAATCAGATATGCAATCACTCTTAGTTTTTTCTTAGAAATTGATTTGGGGACAGATTAATTTAGGACCAAAACAAAACAAAAATCATCGGGGCGCTTTTTAAGAAAATTTGATTTTCATTTGTCTTTATATTTTTTTTTAGTGTATGTTTAATTTTTATTACGGATATCGAAGGAGTTTATTTTTTTAAGCAATATTGTAAAATATCTTTGTTTTTATTTTCGTTTGTTATTAAGATATTTAAAATCAAAATTGACAACACTCATTTTTTAATCAAGTTTGCCGTCGCAACCTATTGAGGTGTTTAAAAAATTTAAAATAATTTAAAATTAGCTTAACGCCATCTACAAATGTTGTGTTAGAAAAAATTGCCACAACATGGCTTTAAGCGCTAGAACACAATATCTATACAATAAAATTAAGATGGCGTTGGTAGATAAAATTTATAGATGGCGTTAAGATAATTTTAAATTATTTTAATTTTTTTAAGTATCTCAACAGGTTGCTATATAAGACTTGATTAAAAAATGAGTTATGTCAATTTTGATTTTAAATATCTTTGAAACAAATAAACATAAAAACATAGATATTCCAAAAAATTGCGTAAAAAAATAAACTTCTTCGATATCCGTATTAAAAATTATACATACACTGAAAAAAATATAAAAACAAATAAAAATCAAATTTTCTTAAAAAGCGCAAGTGGATTTTTTTCGTTTTGCTCCTAAAATAATCAGAGGATGTCAACAAATCAATTTCTAAAAAAAACTAAGAGTGATTACATTTCTAATTAAAAATTAGTCCAAGCTCACCATGTTGCAACAATTATGTACTAATAGAGGACCATTTTTGTAGGGAATTTTTTTTCTTAATAACTTTTTTTCGAAAAATGACGAGGAAGAAAGTTTTATCCAAAATAAAACCTCACCCCTTTGATCCAAGGTGACTAATTTTCGGGTTTAAGCTCCTTTGGCATAATTTAAGATAAAGTTACTGGATCAGTTGAATCTAATATTATTTTTCGTTTAGATTACGTTTATAAAATTGTCTGTTTACCTTACCCAAAATTATTTTTTTATTTGAATTATTATTAAGTTGTAAATGCGTTTTAGGCTATCTGGTGGATTCCATAAAATTTAACTTTGTTGAAAAGTGTAAGCTGTCAAACTAGAGTCACTCTAGATTATATAAATTAATTAATTAATAAAATCTCAGAATTATTTTGGGAAATCACCCCCTCTGGATCTATCCCTGCACTTAAATAATATCTTATTATTTTAACTCTTTTATAAAAGCTCTAAAATTAACCCTTGTAAAAAATTAAGTTACTCTACATAGCGGCGCTAGAGCAACTCTAACAAAAATTTACAAATAAACAAAATTTGACGTCCAATGAAAAATACTTTAACTTTGAAGTTAAATTTTTAAATTTTAAGCATCTCTCAAAAATAATCCCTTGGAAGTGGATCTGTAATTAACAAGCATCTACCTTCCGTTTTCCTTGAAAATTTTGTTCATCTAAATATTGCTGAGAAACAGTGTATAAATACTATTTTTGATTACACAGACATTGAATACAATTTCTGCGGAGAAGAATTCAACTATAGTGTTTCCGCTCCCAATAGACATGATGACATATTTTATCAAAGCTAAGGAAGCATCACAGCATGCAGCATCACAAAATGCAGCTTCCTCATAAGGATTGATTTTGACTTGCTTATTTTTTACACAGTAAGCTTAGAAAGGTAAGTATGTATTTAATGCAGTGTGTTTTAAATCTCGTGCGTTTTTATTGTTTTATACGAAGAGATATTTTTTCTGTAAAAATTATATTACCGTTGAACTATAGTTGACTGTTATTATTCAAGCATAAATTCAGTAATTTATCCTCGCAATATGGAACTATGGTCTGTTTCATTAAGCAAGAGAGTAAATTAAAAATCGCACAGTAAATATTTTTACAACAGGTTTGAATAGTATATGTGTAGAATATAGTTATGTTTTATAAAATAAACTACTCAGTATATTCCAATATTCGAATCTGTTTTGAAAATATTCACTGTGCAATTTTTACTTTACTCTCTTGCTTGATGAAACATCGCACCCTTGCTTCAAAGTGACACAACTCAAAAAAAAAAAAAAAAACTGTGGTGTGGTTTGTTTTGTACCTCTGTACTTTTGAATGATAACATATACAAACTTAATTTATTACTTAATTGGAGTTTGTATATGTTATCATTCATCAAGTAGAGAGGACCAAACCAAACCATCACAGTTTTTTTTTGAGTTGTGTCATTTTTGAAGCAAGGGTGCGATATGTTAACCATTGAGTTATCCACCCTTAATCTTTATGGCATAACTTAAATGAATAGTTGACAATTGTAAAAATTAATTAAATTAATTCCTCTAATTTTCACAATAAAACACTTTGTTTAGGTAAAAAATTAAACTAATATTAAATTATATATTTTATTTATAAATAAATTTATTTATTTATTTTTCTGGTGAAAATTCTTTACTCACTTGAACCAGTGTACGTATAAGGGGTGATCATTTGAAAACGATCCACCCCAAAGTTCTCTCAAACTAAGCACAATATAAAAATTCCAAAAAATTGGTTAAGGATATCCTTAACAGCAACACCCATCTCGTGATACGTCATTCAAAAGAGCTTAAAAAAATCTATGTTTTGCTTAAAATTAAAATTAAATATACCAACACTTAATTTAACACGTTCGCTGCCGACGCATAGTGGTATAGATGTGGCGGTGTTCAAAATTAATTTCTCAGTTTAATAGTAGAGATAGAAAAGTGAATTTAATTTTATTTTGTAGAGGAATGTTTAAACTTTAAAACGATGTAATTTTACTTATATTCAAGTCTACAGTGAGCCCGCCAGGCGGGCTCTCGGCATAGAATATGTGTAGGGGATGAACCCCCAGGTGGGTTGTCGGCAGCGAACGTGTTAAGGATAGAGGATATTTCAAAATATTTGGTACAAAATGTTTACAAAAATAGCCCAATATTTAAAAATAAATAATTTCAATTTAATTCATGGGGATTGTAATTTCTACCCTTCAGCTACTAGCCACCCCATTTGTTTTATTTTAAATACAAACCCTTAACTCCGAATGGTGTATTTAAATTTTGTTTTAACCAAAACAGGATTTTTAAGCTCGATTATAAGATGGGGTTTGCTATTTAAGATTAGAATTTTGGAGAGTTAGGGGGTAAAAGTTACAACCCCCAAAATAATACGAATCCCTTAAAATAATAAATTAAGATATTTGGGGTGGATCTTTTTTAAATAATCATCCTGTATATACCTACCTCAAAACAACAAATATCAATTATTTTTCTGATGCGTCTAATGCCCTAGGACTAGTAATATTATTGTAAACCACAATGAAAAATCTTGTAGTTACATAGGTAATATATTTGCCATATATGGCATATTTACTAGAGTTTTATAGGTAATTTTTACTAAAAATCTCTCTTGGTATATATTTGTTATTTTAATAAATATCACTATGGTCTGTTTTTTCAAGCAAGATAGTAAATTAAAAATCGCACAGTTAATATTTTTACAACAGGTTTGAATAGTAGGGGGCACAGTGAGTCACTTACTTTTTCAGAGCGCATATTTTTAAAAGTTTTGACAATAACTCAGATTTTTTTTCATACTACGTTTCTTTGATCTTTAAGCTAACATAATTTGCAGGTTTAAATTAAAAATGAATAGACCATGATTTTTTACAAGTACTTTTTTGACAGTATGTCATTTGATTCACTGAGCCCCCAGTACGGGGTACAGTGAATCACTGCAAGGGGTACAGTGAGTCAGTACCCCATACAGTTAATCGTGATATTTAAATAAATTAAGTCTATTTATTAATTAAAAAAAATGTTTATTTTACCTACATAGTTAAATAAACTTAAATAAAACTCTTTGGTAACAAAAAACAAAACTTAAAATTAATTAAGGTAGTTAAATCAAAATCTTGAAAATAAAACTCTTAGGTATGAAAAAAAAAACAAAAGTCAAAATAAACTAACGTAAATCAAGACCCTAAAAAACAATGTTAAATGTATACATTGATTGTATATTGTATAAACCAATTTTCAAAAAAATCATCACCGCCCCTAAGGGGGTGGATTTGGAAAAAAATAATTTCAAGATTTGGTTTTAGCAACCTCAAAAACCCCCATATTCAAATTTTCACGAAAATATTAAAAATATTTTAAAATATTTACCCCCTTCCCCTGCGGGGGTGGAGTTAGAACTTTTTTATTATCAGATTCTGTTTCAACAATATTCAAAAACCCTTATAATGAAATTTTCAAATTTTTGTAAACAAATATTGTTCTCGCTCGGGATTGTTTTTGGTGAACAATCCCGAGCGAGAACTTTTGGTAACATACCTGTATGCCAAAGTCTCTAGCTTAAAGCGATCTTAAGTTATCGTGCCCACAAGATTTTCCGGACAGATCGACCAATCGACCAACAATTTTTTTTGCTTGAAATTGTATTATATCGACATAAAACGTCATAAAACGCAAACATACGCAAAAAAAAATTTCACGAATACAGGGCTTTCCTAAATTTTGAAAATTTTCAAAATGGGAAAGCTAAATTCCTACAATAATTTAATATACAGGAACATTTAATCATAGTTGAGGCACAGTGGATCATGAGCCACTGTGTCCAATCGGTATTTGACTCACTGTGTCCCCCCAGTAACCAGACCAGTTCAAAGTGGACATAAAAAAACATACCAAATATCTGATAAATTTGTGTAAACACACTTATTTAAGAGTTAATAAAGAATATAAAAATGCCAAATTACACTGGAATTTACGTAAAAGTAGTACAAATATACTTAATTAACAGATTAACAAAAAAAATACTTTTATTATTTATTTTATGCAGCCACCTCTTCGCTTCAACACACGCCATGCAGGTTTGCCGGCAACTGACCCTTTATCTAGAGAAACGTCTTCTTAGCGCGCCATTAGAAAGCGGCGTTTATAAAACTAATATTGGTAGAGTTATAGTCAACGATTCATGGTGCCCAATGACTCACTGTGCCCCCTGTTCCCCTATATGTTTGTCTATAGAATATAGTTATGTTTTATTAAACAAACTACTCAGTATATTTGCACATCCAATACTCGAATCTGTTTTGAAAATATTTACTGTGCGATTTTTAATTTACTATCTTGCTTGATGAAACAGACCATAGTAATTTTCAATAAGAATATTTTTTAAATTTTCAGGTTATGCTGTATGAACTTACAAGAGGCGGATGAGTGAGGAACAAGTTCTATAATATAACTTGTACAGTAAATTTAAAAATATTTAAAATCAAACTATAGGTTCTCATATTATTTTTTTTTTATTTTCTACTTGTAGCTATAATATCTACAAGGTATGACACAGTGCTCAAGTTTTAGGCGGCGTAAAAAATATTTCAATATGATATTAGTGATACTTGTGTTAGATAACAAGTACAAAAGTACTTTTAATAAACATATTTAATTAATTTTAAGAAATTTAATAATTTGTTTTATACTCAATTAGTACTTGTTTCCAAGAAACTAGTATTAGTACTATTTTTCATTATTTTTACTATTTTGAAAACTCGTTATAAATATTTACTTCACATATTTCATTTAAGTTTATTTAAGTTTCTCAAAACAAGGAATTTAATTATTCAACCCAAGCACTTATGCTAGTTTTAACCGCTTGTCTATATATCCAGCAGTTTTCTTAAAAACTAAAAGAGATAATCAGGTAATACTTACTATTTTTGAGTTTAATAAGTGGTAAAAAACGTTTAAAAACTACCCCCTGATTTCAAGTATGGCAACGATTTTCCTGAAAACTAAAAGAGATAATCAATTTCCGCTAAAACCAGTTTAAATACACTGCCCAGTAAAAGAGCTTTCACATTTTTCACCTCCGCCCGTAAAATGGATTTTTTATTATCAGATTCACTTTCATAAAAACCTTAATATACCATTTTCACGAAAACTACCCTCTATGCCCCTTTAGGGGTAAAGTTAGATTTTTTTTATAATCAGATTCACTTTCAACAACCTCAAAAAGCCCAATATAACAATTTTCACGAAAACTACCCCCCACTCCTCAGGGGGTGGATTTAGAAAAAAATTTATTATCAGATTCACTTTCAGCAACCTCAAAAACCCCAATACACCAGTTTTCACGAAAACTACCCCCACCCCTCAGGGGGTGAAATTAGAAAAAAAATATTATCAGATTCATATTCGTCGACCCCAAAAACCCTTATATACATACATTATATATAATTTTGAAGAAAATATTAATAATATTGAAAAATATTTACCCCCTTACCCCCTCGGGGGTGGAATTAGAAAAGTTTTTTTATCGGGTTCAATTTCAGCAACCTCAAAAACCCATATATAGCAATTTTTAAATTTTTCTAAAAAAAATGTATTTTTCCCCTTGCCGCACCCCAATGTTTACCAAAAACAAACCCGAGCAAGAACTTTTGGTAACATACCTGTATGCCAAATTTCAAGTCTCTAGCTTGAAGCGTTCTTAAGTTATCGTGCCCACAAGATTTCCCGGACCGACCGACCGACAATTTTTTTTTGCTCGAAATTGATTTATATCGACATAAAACGTCATAAAACGCAAAAATACACAAAAATAATTTTTGAAAATTTTTGCACGAATACAAGGCTTTCCGAAATTTTAAAAAATTTCAAAATGGGAAAGCAAGAAATAACAATATCTAGAAAAAGTGGTCCAAAATAAAATCTGCCCCTACACCTCCTCCCATAACTTACACCCAACTTTGTTAATACCACCTCTATACTTTTTGGGTTGTGTTGCATAGACCTGGAGCTTGCAAATACAATGGTATTAGTTTGTTTATGAAGTAAATGTATGTGTACATTGCATTCGTTTATAGGAAAGGTTTCTTAATCCTTAACTCTTAATCCTCAAGTTAATAATCTAATATATCGCAATATCGATATCGGTTATTACACATTTCAAAACGTCATAATTCCTTTCAAAGATATTAAAATTCTGTTAAGGGGTCTTTCTAACTTCAAATTTTAAAAATATTTTGTTTTTATACATTTTTCTATATAAAGATAGAAAAAGATATTGTGCAATTTTGTTGGTATATTTATTTATATTTAAAGAATACAATTTTTTTTTAGATTTTTAAAGTGCAATTTTTTGCCATAAAATTTTGTTGAAAAAAAACATAAAAAAACAGTGGTCGCCATGATTCCGGCCGTTTGGATCGACTAAAAAAATGGGATATTATTCAGTGTTGAAGTCTAGAAGAATTTTTTTTGGCCAAAAAATAACAAAATGGCAGACGTTTTCCTTGAAAATTATTTAAATTTTTTCGAAAAACGTCCGCCATTTTGTTATTTTTTGGCCAATTTTTTTTCTTCTAGATAGGGCTGTATAGCTATATAGCTATATAGCCATTTCAATACTGAATAATATCCCGTTTTTTTTTTCAGCCGATACAAACGGCCGGAATCATGGCCACCACCGTTTTTTGATGTTTTTTTCAAAAAAAATTATGGCAAAAAAATGGCACTATAAAAATCTAAAAAAAATTGTAATTGTTAAATATAAATATACCTACATACCTACAAAACTTAACAATTATATCTTTTTTGTTTCTATATAATTTTTTTTTAAAACCAAATATTTTTAAAATTTAAAGGTAGAAAGACCACTTAAGGATTATTAGACACTGTTTTTTACGAAAAGGATTATTAAATTTTCTTTAATCTATTTTTAAACATTTTTACTACATCTTAAACTCAAAAATGTCATTAAAAAAAATAAAGTAAGGGTTGAGGGGTGAATTATATTTTTAGCTAATTTTGATAGATAATGTTTTTTATAGATAATGGTTTTTGTCAGAACTTTATTATCTCTTATATTCTTTTCGAGAAAATCACTGGGTAAATAGAAAAGGGACATCCTGTATATAATATATACAGAATACCATATTATCGTCCATATCAAGCAAAAAAAATATTTAATTTTAGTTATTAACATGATTGCAAATATACAAACTTTAAGCTCTAAACTATCTAAATATTACTTAATTGGTTTTTGTGATAGAAATTATATGTGTAGGTATAATTGCCTGGACCTGTCTGTATTAGGGTCACTTCATCTTAGTCTTACTTTGTTCTTTCGTTCTCTTTCGTTAGTTTTCGGTTTTTGGACTTAGCTTTTCTTCTTTCGGGTAGCGCCGCTCAATAAAAGAGCATCGCACATCCCCTTGATTACCCTTATACTTAGGGGTACGATATGTGGATTTTTTTTTTGACTAAAGTTCAGCAATTTTGTCTAAAAATCATGACGAAGAAACGACCTCTGTCCTGCTTTGGCAGCCCCAGAAATTATTTCTGACATTAAAATTTTGTAATGTTTAAATTCTTAACGTTATACAAATCGTCTTGTAAATTTCAGGACGCCGTATCTCAATTTTTCGATTTTGAGATTTTGGACTTAAACGCTTTATATTATCAATTTACATCTAAAAAATAAGTTTCACCTGCTATTTTTTTTTAAATAACAAAAATATAAGCAAAATAGTAACGTCGTATCTTAGATGATTATAAATTAATAAATTTTTAAACCTCATATCTCTTAATTCTAGTTAGCTGACTATTTTGGAAAGCACTTTTTGCATTTGGCGACCCCTTTTTCTCATCTTATGCATGTTATAAAACTTTTTGAAGTTTAAATGTTTCAATAATTAATAATATTATTATAATAATTAATTATATTTTGTTAAAATATTAATAAAATAACGTTTCAAAGCTCGTATCTTAAAATTATTTATTAATTTTGAGCATCAAAATGTCGTATCTATAAACATTAGGTTTTTATTTGTATTTATTTATTTTATACACAATAAAATGATTTAAGGTAAGTTAATCATTAAAAATGTATTAAGTTTATACTAAAAAAGTACATTTTCAATCTATGAATAATGCGAAAAAGAGTTATTTCTCATTCCTGTAAAGTTGTCTTTTTTGAGATACGAGGTTCAGAAATTTACAAGACAAAATGTAAAGTATATTTTGGTGTAAAAAGTTATAAAATATATTAATGTACTAAATAGGATCTCAACATTTAATTAAAATTATTCTTAATAGCCTGAAAAAAACTCTTCACTCATGGAATACAATAATATTGTGAAAAGGCAAATTTTTAATAATAACACTAGGCAACAAATCGCAACTTTTTTTTTGCCCCGATCGGAAAGTAATTTTTTCTTACTAATTCGAGTGCGTAGAATCCGAATCTGACCTTAGAAAAATTCCAGCATCTAAAATTTTTGAGATATAAGTTCAGGTAATAATGACGTTTTTTTTCAAAATCTTTAAAAAAAGAGTAGAATTTTGAAAATTTTAGTGTATATTAAAAAAAATACGAGGAATTCAAAAATCTATATGTCAAGAACCTACTGTCAGAGTAAGTACGCAAAAAAAAAATAAAAAGGTTAAAATAAAAGTGCAGAGTTTACTTAATTGCTCATTTGTGGCAA
Organism: Brachypterus glaber; assembly: GCA_958510825.1. Classification (NCBI taxonomy): domain Eukaryota; kingdom Metazoa; phylum Arthropoda; class Insecta; order Coleoptera; family Kateretidae; genus Brachypterus; species Brachypterus glaber. Next base: position 84,189,643 of record OY294045.1, on the reverse strand, counting down.
AACTATCAATTTTTTTTAAAAACTTTATAAAACTTAATTTGTAGATTATAAAATTCTCTACAAAAATATTTATACAAATATTTTTTTATTTTGCTTAGTTTGTTCCTAAAAAGTAAATAAATGAAAAAGATATAAAATTAAAGTACACAGTGTAAACTTTTTTCCCGAGCCCAAAAAATATATTTTTCTTATCAATTTAAAGGCGCAGAATCCAAATTTGACCTTAAAAAAAATTCAGCACGTCTTATTTTTTAAATTTTAGTACATGCAATTATGCCAATTTAAAAATAATTTATAAAACAAAATATTGTGTATTTTTGTTTGTTTTTTGTTTAATGGTTCTACATCATAAAAATGTTACTTTATTACATAAGAACCATAATACGTAACATTTTTTTAGTTCATTTTTGACCCCCTAGTAATGATTTTTGTCAATTTTTAGCATGAGTACGTGGCGATAAGCTTGTCCCCTTATGCACCCTTCTTCTTACCCTCCACCCCTACTTAGTTTTGTCACATTATCCATTTTTTTTAATATTTTTTTTTCATAATATCCCTATTTATTCTACATATGAATTTAAAGTTTCTATATTTTAAGTTGGGTATTTTTTAACTAATATTGAGTCGCCGAATCCAAATTTGTCCTTGGAATATTTTTGTCTCCCATGATTTTAGAACAAAAGAGGGATAAAATAATGATTTTTTAACATTTTTATCTTATTTTTCTCAGAAAACTTAGGTAATAGAAATATTCTGAGGCCAGATTCGGTTTCAGCGACCCAAAATTAGTTAAAAAACATATGACTCCGACCGGGGCAAGAAACCGTGTTGCCTAGTGTAATTAATCATTTATATACTGCAATAAACGACTTATTTTCATTTTAGACAAACATGCCATGGATGGGAGAAGAGCTTTCATATTTTTAGTATTCTATACATATTTTTGCACATAAATACTATATTGGGTTAAAACAAGAATTAAAAGGTTAATTTAAATCAACATTTTGAAAATGAAGATAATTCCTAATATACTATTTACAAGGGCGATTATTTACACTCGGGAGGTGGCCAACATTATTTAATGACGAATCACATGAATTATAGATCCCAATTTAAAAGAAAAATAAGAGCTGAACAAATAATATGAATACTTTTTATAGTTTTAAATTAAATATATTTTTCTAAATTTAAGAAAATTATTAGTAATTCTAGCATCATGTTCCAATCTTGCGCTACTCAGGACTAAAATCATTTTTTAATTATTGGTTATTGAATATAAACCTTACTAAATTGTTATTATAAAAATAAACTATTATCTTATGTTATTAAGTAGGTATATTTATTACATATTTTTAAATTTACATTTGAACTAATAAATATATATCTATCTATATATCTATCTATCTATCTATAACTACATTAAATTTTAATTAAATTTTAATGCTTTTAAGAGTTGGAAAAGTTGTATTGAAGGAGGTACTGTGCACAAAACAAAATAAAGAGAGTAAAATGGCTTAACCTTATTGTTAGGTCAGTTGAGGAATGTCAAGTTTGTGAGGTGTGATGAGCTGGTGCTATATGGAGTGACTATACTTCAGTTCAAAAAATACTTTTAAATCCTCTTATATTATTGCTAAGATAATACATCATTTTCTTACCTTAGTATTTTATTTAATAGATAAGTATAATTTTTAGATTTTTTATGGGAATTAGGGTTTTAAATCTTATAAAACCTTATTTATAAAATTCTATTCCACTGACACCTGCCTAAATCAAAAAATTTACATTGTCAAATCAATGTAATAGGGTTGCCGTCTTGAGTTAATGAAGGCTTCTACATATATTTTTTTAAGCTCCGGCACCGGAACCTTATAAATTGAAATTCCAAATCTCGAATCCCTAAGCTTAAGGGGAAAAGAGGGGAAATTTTCGATTTTCAATTGTTGTGTGGCGCTACCTGAAAGGAAGAGCAAAAACCGACCAAGACAGATGAAGTGACCCTAGTCTGTATAAGTATTATTATTAATTATCACAATATAGGCACATATTTTCATATTTAGCTTTAAGTATTTGTAAAAAAAGAAGCATTTGTGAGTACCCACGTGTGCACACCCCGGCTGAAATATCCCCCATCTTAAAGTGTCTTCACCTCAGATATTTTGACGTTTCCTTATTCCATAGTTCTATTAGGATACAAAAAACTTTTATTTAAAATATTTTGAAGCCTTTTTTTATGGCAAAGAAATTCATAAAAATTCATAAAAAGGGAACAGAAAAAAAAAAACAAGAAAATTAATCTTTTTTACCCTAAAACGAAGTTGAATATTTATTGTTAAATTGTTAAATATCAAGTTAAATAATATGTATAACAATCAAGCGAACAATAGACTTGAACTATACAGCGCAGTCCAAAAGTCACCCCCCAAATCTTAACTTTTGAAGGAGTTGAAATATCGACTTCAAATTTAGAACTCCTAAATAAGACAACTTAAACTATCTTTCAGCATATATTTATTACTTTTAGCTCTTAAAATGTGGGCAGGGGGGAATAAAGGGGATTTTTTTTTTATGGAAAGGGGAGTCGCGTGATATTTGCATTAAAATGATATATCACGCGACTCCCTTTTCCATTTAAAAAATTCCCTTTATTCCCCCCTGCCCACATTTTAAGAGCTAAAAGTAATAAATATATGCTGAAAGATAGTTTAAGTTGTCTTATTTAAGAGTTCTAAATTTGAAGTCGATATTTCAACTCCTTCAAAAGTTAAAATTTGGGGGGTAACTTTTGGACTGCGCTGTATAGTTCAAGTCTATTTGCATTAAAATGATATAGGATTCTCTATTGGACTGTATATTTTTTATTTTTTTACACCGCTTAACCTTAAGTTTGGATTTCTCATTTTTTTGTGCTAAAAATGCGATTTTTTAAGTTTTTTTTTTTGTAAATTTTAATTTATGTCAGTTAAAATTGATTTAAAAGTATAATTTACGTTTTTAATCATGAAATAGTAATTTTTAAAAAATTGTTTGATTTTTTTAGACATTTTGACAAAAATACCCATTTTCAACCCTATTTTAAACCCAAAAAAAAAATTTTAAAAAAAATTAAAAAATACATAGTTAAATGGAGAATTTCATAAGCTTTAAAATAATGTATCATACGACCCCTCTTTTCATTAAAAAAATGTCTCCCCATGCCCCCCTGCCCACGTTTTAAGAGCTGAAAATATCAAATATATGCTAAAAGATAGTTTAAGTTGTCTTATTAAGCAGTTCTTAATTTGAAGTCGATATCCCAACTAGTTCAAAAGTTAAGAGGGGGAGGGGTGATTATTTAACTTGATATTTAACAATTTAACAATAAATATTCAACTTCGTTTTAGAATAAAAAGGATTTATTTACTTGTTTTTTTTTTTCAGTTTTTATGAATTTTTATGAATTTCGTTATCATTAAAAAAAGGGCTTCAAAATATTTCAAAGAAAAGTTTTTTGTATCTCAATAGAACTATAGAATGAGGAAACGTCAAAAAATCTGAGGTGAAGACACTTTAGGGTCGGGGATATTTCAGCAGGGTTTAAAAGGTGTATTTATTATTATTTAAAGAAAAAAAAAATTAATAGGCGAATAAATTCTAATATTTTTTCTAAATGCTCTTTTTAAATGTATTTAATAATAAAAATATTTTAATTAAAATCAAAATAAATTTTAATTTTTCCTCTTTAATCTTTTTTAGGAAGTAAGGTTTTTTTAAATAATTTTTTATAAACTTAATTATTTGGTTCCCTAAAAGTCCTCTTTTTAAATAGTTAGAATAGAATTATAATATTCAAAAAAATTCAAAAATCGTCCTAGACAAAAAAATCATGGATATAAATTTGTTTTATGGAAAAATAAGCGACTTTTGTACTTTCGTCCTTATGGGCATAACTACGATAGTAAAAATATACTAAACTTATGAAAGAAAATGTTTAATATTCTTAAAAACTAAAATTAAAAGTAATATCCAAATTTAGAAACGATGTATAAAAATATTGAACGTTAAAAAAGTGTGATATGAAATGAAACATCTAACGTAAAGAGCTACATCGCACATGCGGCATTTGTTAGACAGTTGCATGTAATACATTTTGCAGATAGTCTGTGCTTCCTCTTCTTTTGCCAGATGATCCACTCTATCGTAAGGCTCTATCTAGACCTTTAATCTGTGGTAAGTTTTCTAAAAGCGATGGTCTTCTTCTTTTGAACCTTCACTGTTATTTCCATATGTCTCAATTAGCGATTTTGCTACTGTTCTAAAAGTTAGATGATTCAAGTTTCCTCTTTGATTTCTGTGCAGCTGTTAAATAGTATGTTCTATAACTAGTATGGAATAGTCAATATTCTGCGCGAGCGGAAAGTTTGTCATACGAGCTGGTAGTCTAATATGACGGTCCCGCGAGCACGGAATGACTATTTCATACGTGTTGACGTGTTGTAGGCTCTACTTTTTCTTCGACTACAAATATGAAACACTGTATGGCTTTAAACTGCGGACAAGGTTAAAAACAATGTTTTTTGTGACTCGACATTGTAAATCCAACAAAACACATATTTTTAAATAAAGCAAATAATTTTATTTAATAATTTTATCAAATCATTACTTAAAAAAGATTTTTATTTAATTTTAGCACATATTTACAAATTATAATGCAAAAATTGAAGGTTATGTCAGATTGTTGTGACATATATCAGGTTTAAATATTTAACAATAGATGGAACAGTTTTAATATTTTGAACTAAATTGTTAAAAACTTCAAATATTAAGAAAAACTAATAAACTTTATGTAAATAAAGTCCAAAACTTTTAATTGTATTAAATTATTCAATATTTCATGGTAAAATATATATATATTGTTTTGCTAATTTTGCTACAGTTTTCTTTACTTACACTACATGTGCTCATTCTAACACTTGATATGGAATATTGTTTGAAAAGTTTGTGTATTTAATTACATTCTAAAGCAGTCGCAGAAAAATGTAATTCTTTTACTCATATTGTAGTTCCCCACTAACCTTATCTTCACAGTTCTCAGTTTCGAACGATCTGTATCTAGCATATTTTTTTCAAAAAGTTCTGCATGCCACATTGTGCTCTTAGTTGACTTTCCGACAAATTCTTTAAATTTACATTTTCTTCATCTCCCGAATCTTCACCTGAATCTAAATAATTTTCTCGAGGGACAACTGCCATATTCACAACATTTCCATTTGTAGGAAAATATTTTCTTCTAATTCGCGTAAAAGCTCATCAAGAATTAGCCCAATAAAAAAGAATCTCATTTCTTCCCAACTTCCTTTTAAAAGAACAGTTATCCCATTAATGCTTTATAAATGGTAAATTCTGCTTGAAATTGTTGATGTATAAAAGTTTATGTAAACAGTATTTTTGTGTTGGAGTAAACCAGAATATATAAAAAAAGAAAACATGAAATAATAATTTTTTGTTACTTAATGTAATTAAACAAATTAATTAATTGCAAAAAAATTAAATAAACTTTACCCTAATTATTTATGGTGTTTCATAATTATGTAAATTTTTTTAATTATTCTGAAATTATATACAGTCTACACAGGATGTCCGTACATTTGTTATACAGGTTATATATCTCAACTAATATCTCAGATAGAGTTCCTTATTTTTTTAAACTTATGAAGTAATTTTCATTTTACGTAATTACCTACCTCTTCTCGCGCCAGCTTATAATATCTAATCACATTTTTTTTACGATTATAGAAATAAGTGTTTTTTGAAATTAAAAATTTATCATATTTTATAACTTTTACACTTTTTTTATTTCGGATTCTTATGTAAAAAACTTTTCTACATAATAATCCGAAAGGGTTTTTTTTTTAATTTGACACACTAACCGTATTTCTTTATGCAGGATGACATACAGTGCGCGTGAAATGTATGGCACACTTTGAATGGTAGTTAAGTTGAGTGCCCAAGAATGAACGAAGCAAACGGTTTAAAGGGGATAGGGGAATCTCAGCGCCAGTGCCCCTCATTGGCCGTGTTCAAGTTAGATGCGAAACGGTTTGTTTTGCAGACTGCAGACGCGACGATCACCGAAACGACTCTTATCCCTACTACTGGCGTTGAGATTCCCCTATCCCCTTCAAATATTTTGCTTCGTACATTCTTGCCCACTCAACTTACCTATCATTTAACGTGCGCTGTATTTTTTTTTTAAATATGTACCTATCCAGGGAAATATCGATTAAAATTAATACCACAATGTTAGCAGGTAGGTATATTTCTTATTACGTAATTAAAAGTATATTTCACTCCCCCAAGCTTAATTTTCACATGGCACTTTCAAATTGAAAATACTGAAAGAATTGTAAAATGCTCGAAGTATGGGTAATTATGCTCTCTTTATTTGCAAGATATAAAATACATGTATAATCAAATGTGTTTCTTTTGTGCAACATTGGGTGGTGCCAGTGCCAATTTGTACGCTCTCGATACAGACATTTTTCGATGCAATAAGTATTAACCCGGGAAAAAAAGTTGTATAAATAGATTATATCTGCTTATATATAAGCATATCTGCTCATATATGGCGAGATATGATTGGATCTCTTGATATATAACTGCTTATATATAAGCATAACTGCTCATATATGAAGATATATGATCGAATCTCTTGATATATGCATATACTTTTATATATAATCACTTGTACAAATAGATTATATCTGCTTATATCTGCTTATATATAAGCATATCTGCTCATATATGACGAGATATGATTGGATCTCTTGATATATAACTGCTTATATATAAGCATATATGATTGGATCTCTTGATATATTCTTGGACATGAAATTTGGATATACAGATCCGATCATATCACAAATATATAAACCTTTTTTTCCCGGGAATTATTTTCAACAATCAGTGCGAAAGCCACCATACCAATATATGGGTATATGCCACTGATGATCGCAATTTGGTAGGGATTTTCTCATTGATTGGAAAAATTCTGTAGTACATCAGTGCAATTTCTTTATAGATTTATAATATAGTTTGTATTTCCTTTTCATTTTCTAGTAGGTTTCTCCACAACAGAATTTCGAAAAGCAATAAATGAACTTTATTAACTACATTATTAGTTTTATCTCTATAAAAGGGGTTTTATTGTAAATTTTAAGAGCTCGATCCAATAAGCTTCAGCAAATAAAAGTTTTATTTCATATCTGACGCCTTATTTAACAGGATTAAATAGTATATTTTCGTACGAACTAGTGTACACGAAATAAAGAAAAATGCATGTTCACTATATATCCTCGTTATGATATATTTCTTTCGCACGGGTACATAGTGCATATTTGAATGAAATGACAACTATGCACACTCATTTATACAAACGAGTACACATAGCTTTCATTTTGATAAAAGTCATTTGACGTTTATAAAATTTTGAAATGTCAAAATTAAACACAGGTAATTCTTTAAAATATACATTTTTAAAGAGTCTAGACTGTAGATCGAACGAAAAATGTTGTTCGCAACTCATTTGCGACAAGTCCCTAGTGCACTCGAATGATTTTTTGACTTCGCTTCGCGTCGTCAAAAAAACTTCATTCTAGTGCACTAAGGACTAAAGTCGCTTACTTGTTACGAAAACTACTATTCTAACCTAAATGAAAAGAAAATGAAACATTTCCAACTCGAGTGATGCTATTTGGCTGAGGCGTAGGCCAAATTAGCATCTCGAGAGTTGGAAATGTCATTTTCTTATGTGGTTAGAACATAATTTTATTCACAAGCATAAATAAATAATACATTACCCTGTAAAATTCGCATTTTAAATGACCTTCTACATAAATTTTGCAGATTTCTAACGTCACTAAATATTTCAAGTAAATAATAATTTAAATAAGTGGCTGTTTGTTAATTCTATTATCAGTCTTGGTATTAACCATATAATATATAAATAAATATTATTTCTTATTGTTTTTTCGTAGAAATAAACAAAAATGTTAGGTTATTTTATTCGCAAACTTCAACTGTTTACAGACAAGGCGATAGATTCGCCATCTATGAGGTATAACCAAAAGCTAAAAAAACAGCTTAAATATGAATTCATTTCTAACCTTGGTTAAAAATGAAAAGTTTTTTTTTAACTTTAAAAGAAGTAAACAAAATGATAGATTTTGCAACTTTTTATAATGCATATAAAGGACGTTTTTCTGTATTCTTGTGAATAAAAATCTTTTTATTCGATTATATCTAAAAACACAAAACACAAAAAGTCTGATTTTTTGCCTAGTCCGAAAAGTAAAATGATCAGAGAGTGAGGTTGACAAACATAATTTTAAAATAATTTGTTGTCCTTGTATCATAGCATACTATTAATAGTATTAATATGTTATCTGTTACAGTGGGCAAAGTAGGCTTTTGTACACTGTAAATAATTCGCATAACTATACCTTAGTAATCATATGCATGGCCAGATTTCCATTAGATAAAACTAGGCAACTGCCTAGAACGGCAAAATTTAGGAGTCAAATTGTAATAGGGTGTTGGTCCCAATTAAAGCCAAAAATATTAATTATCTAAGACATTAATTTAGAACCACACACTATTATTTGGAGGCGTATCAAATACAAATAGCTGTATAGTTGCTATTTGGGTAGCGTGCCACCAGTAATAATATTACATAATATTATCACAATATCATATATCATATGATAACAAATGTTAATATAAGTATATTTTAAATTAATTAAAATATATCTTGCCAATAAAACAAAAGGATTAAACAACAATTAAAAGAATTTAATGAAAGAAAAATGAAAAGTTAAAAACAAATTAAAAACAACAAAATATTTTAATTTTGAAATGAAAAAAAATTATGAATAAATAGCATCTTTACCCTTCAGATATCTATACGCGCGACTCTAAATTTTACTTTAAATTTTCACATATTACGTTAATTCCAAAATTCCCCTAAGACCCAACTTAACTAGACGACTACATATTTTCGAATCCCATTTTTAACTATCACTCAAAACAGGCAAAATTTCCCTTCCCAAAGACGCCGATATACCAGTCATAAAACTATTAACGTAAATATCTGAGGAGTTTTCTGCCAAAAAGTTATATTATTATAAAAATAATATTAATTGAAAAATTACTTTAAATCACAGAAAATGAATTTAAATTTAATTAAGAGAAATGATTAAAAAAACTACTTCTACTTATTGATTGATATTGATTTTCATGACATTGCTTCGAAGTAGAAAAAACCATTTTTACAAACAATCCCTAACTATTGCCAGTATCTAAAATAACATTATTAAAGATATTCTCATATTTATTAATTAAGAAAACCGAATTAACCAATTAATTAGTCTAATAAAAATGTACACCCTTTTTATGTAAACGCCTCAATTACACAAAATGCAAGCTTCCCAAATACTAATAATATTAGCATCTGTAAAAATAAACAGCAAACCGCCCGTTAAGAACAATGCTATGTCACGTTTAATAACCATAAAAATCAAAATATAAATACTCAATATATACAGGGTGACCACTCTGTTACAAAATTAACCCTTAAATGGTTTTTGTATCCTGGAACCTAATATTGGAAAATTAATATATTTCAGGACTTTTGTGTGTGTCTATACTTGGATATATACATACATACAGATTTGGATATATACATACATACATACATACATACATGTACATACGTCTAATACCGTGTGATATTAGAGCGCCCTTTTTGTTTGTGCTCTTAGTGATCACAGCACTTTACTGGTCACGACGAAGTGTGCGACAAAAAAAAAGTTGATAATATTATTTTTTGAATTTTGTATGTTGTCCTAGGTAGAAAAAATGCTAAAATTGTGGTTTTATTTTTTATAAACGAGTGCCCGTTTAAGGGTTGAAAAAATACGGCTGCAAAAAAAAAAAATCAAAAAATTATATTTTTTTTTGGTAAAATGAAAAATAAATTGAAAAAATAAATTAAAAAAAGTGTTTTACCCCATTTTACCGCCTTACACCACCCGAATTTTTACCAAAAATAGTTCCAGCCTAGAATTTTGGACAATCAACCTATGAAAAGGTTGAGTATGGAGTATTATTTCTTTTTGTGTGTAATAAAACAATTTATTTTTCCTAAGTACTTTCGCTTTTATTGAAAAGCATTATTAAAGGACACTGGAAGCAAAGCGGTATTTTTAATTACATTCTTAATAAATTATTTCGATTTTTTACTTACATTTTTGAACTAGTGCTTACAGAATGGACATTCTTAAATATTATAAACATACATATCACGTTTCTACATTTAATTAGGACATTTTACATTTAAAAACCTCGTGTCGAGTTTGGTCTGACATTTTTGACAGATCCTTGAACGGGACGGCAACTTTTCAAAACAAAAAATACTATTATCAACCTAGTAATTTTTGTTTTGAAAAGTTGAAATTAACAATCAACCTATGGTCCAAATTTAAAGTCTTTAGTTTAAAGCGTTTTTGGCTAATCTTGGTGAAAATTTCTCGGACAGACAGACCGACAGACAGAATTTTTTTACGGAAATCATATTTTTTGGATATAAAACGTCGAGAAACGTAAACACAAGCAATAAAAAAAATCAATTACTACCACAATATTCTTGGGGAAAGTAATATTGAAAAAAAAAATACTAATGATATTTATAAAAAAAAAAATACTTGTAATAGTTATTTTATTTACTAGTGTATTAAGTAGCATTTTATCCATGCAAAGAATATCAGCCTACGAGTGGACTGATATCCTAAAGTGGATAAAATTACTTAAAGCACGAGTTAAGAATTAAGTTTTCTCCAACACCCTTTAAGTTTAAATAAAAATCTATAATTTGGCAAAAAATTATGATAAAAACATTAAGTTTTCTTAATTTATTTATTTAATTTATTTAATTAAGTTACATCCAACAGTTTAAAACCAATTCCAGGATGAGTCACATCAAAACAAAATTCTTAAGTAAATTACACTAAGGTTAATTAATATATAAAGAACACAAACAAAAAAAAAGTTAATCCAGGTCTAATTGGCGAAATGTAAATTTAATATATCTGGGGCTGCAGTTAAATATATCTACATCTGATTGAATAGCATGATAATTATTGCACATTGAGTAGATGGGTGGAAATTTTGGTAAGTTGGTTCTAGGTTTTAAAAGGTAAAAAGTATTACATGAACGAGTATTTGCTGTAGGAACATGAAAATACGCAAAAGAGTGAGCAAAATTTTTTTTAGTGCTAAAAACAAGCGTTTCTAAGAAGGTCTTAGATAAAATTAATTATTTACACAAATGGTTAAAAACGACTAATTAAAAATAAAATAAATGTAATAATAACCAAATTCTACGAAGTATTTATTTGGGCTTACTTTATAATTAATTGCTTTAACTATACTTAATTGAGCTAAAATAAATTTAATTATTAAATGTATTTTTTAGTAGCAAATAATTAAATCCATTAAAGTGGTTCTATTTTTGTGTCCTATTTCCATGTAATTTCAATTAATTTAGTTTATTATTTTTTGTTTTGCTAAAGAAATACTGCCTTCTATCAATTTTTAATATTAAGTAATAGATACTTACATAAAAATATACATAATTAAACAAAACATTAACTTTTTTACTAATATAAATTAAACACAAAATCAAACATTTTAGTTTGTTATTGATATAAAAATATTAAATAATAAGAATAAATGAGCTAGTAGTGAAAAAAATAATATATATAAACCATGGTAGAGAAGACTATTATAGCCTCGCACTCTTAAATCCCTCGCTGCTATGCAGCTCGGCTATAAAAAATGTCTTCTCTACCTTGGTATATAATTACTATTATTTGTACTTGTTATCAATATCAGTCAAAATTACAATGCGGAAATAATCATACATAATAGAATTCTACAGAATATACTATTAAATTTAATTAAATTGAATGATATTTACATTTTAAAAAATCTATATAAAATGTTTTACTATTCCTTAAAACTACTTCTGTTTGATTAACGCAGTCCGGAAATTCCAAGACAGACCAACTCAGCCATTTCCCTCAATTATTTATTTTTGAGTAATATTTTGCCTACATTATCATACTATCATACTATCTGTATGATTTAGGAATAAATTTTAAACCTTTATCTGTTAGCTCTGAAGAGTGCTAGAAAGCACGAAATCGATCAGTTACTTCGGATGGACGACTGCGTTAATCAAAACTAGTTTTTAGTAATAGTAAAATATTTTACATAGATTTTTAAAATGTAAATATCGTGCAAATTGTGGTCTCTGCTATCAAATTAAGAATAAAACCGTGTACCACCGGTGCACCGGTAGGGTACATCGACTTTTGAGTAAAGATATCGATGTACTACAGGGGGTACACTTCGACCGAAACGTGTTGGATTTTTAAAAAAACTAATTCTACACATATACAGGGTGATTCGTCGGAGGCAAATCATCTGTTTTTTTGGCTTATTAATAAAGATATCAAAATATAAGTTAATATAACCCAACTCACTTTACGTTTTTTATGCTCCCTAATCTAAAATTATTATTTTAAAATGTATAGTTTGAAAAAAAAATGACAATGGAAATCTTGAGTTATTTTTGTGGCACCCATAGTAGTACTTTACTTTTACTTTCAGCGCGATATGGTAAAGGGAGTCACACCGTTTCATGTTCTATTAGTGGACTAGTCGCGATATTAAATTTCAAAAATCCAGCCAAATGCAAATGTGGAGCAAACATGCAAAAACCGATAAATCCACTTTTTGCATATTTTGACCTAAGTATCGATTCTTACTAATTTTGTAGCGCTTTCTTGATATAGCGCATCATATTCAAGCAAAAGCCGATAATTATATGACCCATGAACATTTTCGCCAGTTTTAGAATTTTTTTTTTGGGTTACGCTGTAAAAGTTTTCTGCTAATACCTTAAAATTGGATAACACAGATTTATCGGTTTTTGCATGTTTGCTCCACAAATATAATATGAGCATCTTACTGAAATGGTATAAAATTTAAGGTGAAGAAAATTTCTTCTGTTTTTGACTGTGGGCTTTACAAAAATGACTTAAGCTCTCCATTTTAACATACATTAAAACACTGACTGTTGGAAAAAACTGGTGTCATATAGTCATGGGAGATTAGCTCAGCGGTCTAAGGCATCGATATAGCGTTGACACTGAGCTATGATCGTGAGTTCAAACCTCACTGGCGCCGATTGCCTTTTTCAGTTAATTAATAATTGAAATTTGGCGAAGGCGTACTCTCTAGATATATTGGTTCGAAAGTCAATTAAAGCCGGTGGTTCCCTCTACTACTAGCCCACACAAGTCCTGGACTTATGGGATGCTTAATTAAGTAGAATAGTACGAGGTTAAAATAAACATAATAGTTATCTTTGGCAAACTATAAATGTTTGGTCACCAAGCTTAACTAGTCGTTGTTGCCAAACTTAAATCGAGTTTGACATTTAATATCACTCCTTTTTACCTAACAAAACTGTTCGAACAAGGCTGCTGAACATAGTTGAGACAAAATCCTCTATTTGATACATCAGTGGGAAATTCCTCAGCGTCCGTGTGAAAATAGAGCCGGAAAGGCTTTACACTGCCTGCAAAATATAAAATAAAACATGTAGTTATGTCGAAAAAGGGCCTTGGTCGGTTTGAAGTTGCATATCCCTACAGACAACTATAAAGCGACAATTAAAATATTTTACAGGGGCCGCCCCTGAGGGCCCTACATTTTATTTTTTGCTTCGATAACGTGAAGTACTTCTTATTTGTTTAACACTTATATAATATTATATAAAGTACTTAGTGGGTACAATATTAAAGTTGCATACCTTTATTTTAAAACAAACATATTATGTTTGTGTAGATATATGTCTTGAAGACATATATCTACACTTTTTTGTTAGTTGGATTTAAATATTGCCAGAAAAGTGACCTAAATTTTATTCATGTAAACTTGTATTAACGAAATATTTTTTGCTCAAAAACGCATGCTTTGTAGTCTTTGTAGTTTTTTTTGAAAAAATTAGGGAGTAAGAAAGCTTTTTTATTGTCAAATTTGTTTCATGCGCCAAGAAATGCTTACGAAATATACAGTCTGATTAAGGTTTTTTTTTTGTGGGACTATGTTATTTTTGACAATTATAAAATGAAGCATAACTTGGGCCGTTTTTTTTATCCAGGATAGACTGTAAAAAGCATATTATTTTGATATATTTAATGAAATTTAAAAGTTTCGGTGGAAGTCAAATGTGGTACTGAAAAACTGTTTTTACAAAATATCGAGATTTATTGTTAAATCTATAATTAAAAAAAGTATGTAAAAGTGTTAACATAGTGGACCAATTTATTACGTATATATATATACACTGATAAAAAGGATTTATTTGTATATTGCCAATTAAATTATTTGGTTGTAACAAATTTTATTTGCCTCAAATAAATATTTAGTTAATTTCAACATTTTACAGAGGCCGCCCCTGAGGGCCCTACATTTTATTTTCTGCTTCGATAAAGGTAAGTACTTCTTATTTGTTTAACACTCATATAATATTATATAAGATAAGCGATGATCAATAATTTATTTATTTTCTGGGTACAATATTAAAGTTGCATACCTTTATTTTAAAACAAACATAAGACATATATTTACACTTTTTGGTTAGGATTTAAATGTTGCCAGAAAAGTGTCCTAAATTTTATTCATGTAATTTGTATTAACGAAATATTTTTTGCTGAAAAACTCATGCATATCTCTTTGTAGTTTTTTTTTGAAAAAATTAGGGTGTAAGAAAGCTTTTTTATTGTCAAATTTGTTTCCTGCGCCAAGAAATGCATAGGAAAAATACAGTCTGATTAACGTTTTTTGTGGGCCTACGTTATTTTTGACAATTATAAAATGCAGCATAACCTTGGCCGTTTTTTGCTATCCTTTTTATCCAGGATAGACTATAAAAAGCATATGATTTTGATATATTTAATAACAAACTTAAGTTTCGCTGGAAGTCAAATGTGGTACAAAATATCGAGATTTATTGTTAAATCTATAATTAGAAAAAGTAGGTAAAAGTGGACCAATTTATTACGTTACACTGATAAAAAGGATTTATTTGTATATGGTCAATTAAATTATTTGGTTGTAAGTAATAAATTTTATTTGCATCAAATAAATATTTAGTTTATGTAAACAAATATTTTAATTTCAATTTGATTTATTAATGGGACAAAATAGTTTATTTGACAGAAATAAAATTTCTAACCAAATATTTAGTTGGCACAAATAAACTGTTTTATCAGTGTAGCTCTGTAGAAT
>OY294045.1:84150692-84174047 GCA_958510825.1 Brachypterus glaber | reverse complement strand
TTTTATTGGTGCTTTTTTGTTCCCCATTTAATATGTCCATCTTCGAAGGGTCGCAGCTCCCTTAGGGCTCATTTCTGGACCAATCTTTATAGGAACTTTTTCCATATTTTTTAAGGTAGAATCACCTCTTAAATTTGTCGAACTTATTTCTGAATAACCCTGTATAAATATCAGTATCAGTTTTTAAAATTAACCATTTAGAATTTCTGGTAAAAAAATTTCAAAAGTGTACCATCATGATGGCGGTACTAGCTCACCTTTAATTATTATGTACTTTTAGTACGTTTATCAGGAATCTCTAATCTACAACATTCTAAACTTGTTGATTTTTTGTGACAATAATCCGGGATTATTTATTTAAAAGTGCGAGAGCAAAAACAAAATGCTCCTGAATATTTATAAATACTATAGTATTTATTTTATTTATTTATTTTTTATGATTTTTGAACATAAAATAAAAATTTTAAGCACAGCTTTGTCTAATTAGGGTGTCAAATAATTAATAGTTCGAAAATATTAAATTTTTATTTTCGAACTATTAATTATTTGACACCCTAATTAGACAAAGCTGTGCTTAAAATTTTTATTTTATGTTCAAAAATTATAAAAATGTTTGAACTTTATAAGGCAAGTAATTACAATAAAGCCAGGTTGGCAATATCGCCAATTGGTCGTATTGTAAATTTATTTTAGTAGAAGTAATTTGCGATAAAAATACTTGATTCCAATGTTTTATATGAGTAAAAGTTGAGCTTATCCTGAAATAAATTAGCCGCTAAATAAATATTAACATCAGTTTTTAAAATTAACGGTTTAGAATTTCTTGTAAAAAATTCCAAAAGTGTACCTTATAATCATTATAGAGGCACTATCTCACCTTTAATTATAATTATTATGTACTTTTACTCTTCACCAATTTTCTAAACTTGTTGATTTTTTGGGACAATAAGCCGGGATTATTTATTTTATATTTTTATTTTTATTTATTTACCTATTAGTTTAATGTCATTCTGGAACCTTATAAAGGTATTTTTCTATTTGCGACTCTTATAAGCTCATAATCACACGCTTTTTGCGTGTTCTTATAGGCCTATAAAAGGTCTGTTTTGTACTTTTTTTTTTGGGTTGGCAATACAGGACAAAAGACAATCGCTTGGCGTTTTCCGTGCAAATGTCAACCCCGATTTTAAGTTTAGTTTTTTACAAAATTGTGTTTTTAGTTAATTTTTACTGTGTTAAAATTGTGGCTTAGTTCTTGCAGTGAAAAAGAGGAAAGCTGACCATGAAAGATATCAAAAACATTGTGTATTGTTTTTTCTATGAATTTCAAACATAGCGAAAATTGTAATGTCAACCCAAAACAAAAATCCCTAAATCGGTTATCAATTTAAATGTTTTTTTTATTTTTATTTTAGAGCAAAATAGAAAAAATAGTATAAAGCACTCGTTTCATAAAACGTTTTTAGTTCACTAGTACTTTAGAAAACTCGCCGCAAATGGATCGTTTTCTAAACTTGTACTCGTGCGCTAAAAACGAGTGTTATGAAACTAGTACTTTAATATACTGTTTTCCTACGACCTAGTTAGTAGTTAGTGCCTATTTGCCGTTGCCTATGACAACGGATGGGAAGTAACGATCAGCTGGTTTTACATACCTGCTGTCAGAAAATTTGTAAAAGTCAAACACATAACCACAAATTGACAAACGAATTTTAAGATCATTTTACCCTTTTTTTTATGTTTAGGTAATAGGTCATAGGAAAAATAGTACACCCACCTCGGCGCAAACTATTTGCGATACTATCAAGCGATATTCATTTGTCTGTTGCCAACGCAAAAGAAAAAAAAGTCCAAACCCTCAATAAGAACACGCAAAATCCGTGTGATTATGAGCTAAAAATAGTCTTAAAATAGAAAATTAATTTTAAGGTGCTTCAAATCCAAATTAAGTTGGCGTTAGCCACATTTGACATTTAAACGTCAAGTTCATCCCTCAAGATGTTCTGGATGAGCTGGATTGTTCAAAACACAATCAACTGTAGACTTGTGTGTTGTACTTTAATCGAATCTGCATAACTTTGGAAAGTTTAATTGTTCCTATTAGAAATTAGTTTCTCATGGCACGAGTTTAATTTATGTTACTAATTGAATTCCGTAACAAATATGGTATACATGATACATATATATCGCCACATTACGAAGGGGACGATCTAAAAAGTGTTGGAAAATGAGCCTTTGCATAATCATGTTCTCACAGTGGTCTTTTGAAAAGTTTAACATTTTGTTTCCAACCCCTGATTTTTTTTTATAAATTGTTTAAACACACCTAAAGAAGTAATTTAAGCAGACCACTGACTAGGGAGTATGTTGCGCAATATGTTGGCAAATGGAGTTGTCGTCAACAAGTTGCCAAATGTGTGTGTTGAATCGTCAACATGCTGATATGTTGCAGGCTCCTAGGGCGAGACCGAAAAGCCATTCTTTTACCCATACTCTTCTTTTCTTTCTCTTATTTTCTGTGGCTAGTCCAAACCAAACCAAGCCTATTGCAATTGCCACTTTTTCTTGCTTTGACAGCACTTTCATATTAACCTACTCGTTTAGGTTGCGTCTTGTCAACTGAAGTTGCCCAACATGTTTTCTGATGTGTGAGTTCGGTGGGTTTTGTTGACAAGCATGTTGAGAAGTATTTTGCTCAACATGCTCCCTAGTGAATGACCTGCTTTAGGCAAATATAAAAAATCGTAGAGGTCGATAATTTTTTTTACGTTTTTTCTAATTTATTATAATACAGGGTGATCCATAACTAGCATGCCAAAATTTAAGAGGTGATTCTATATCCAAAAATATAAAAAAAGTTCCTATAAAGGTTGGTCCGGAAATGAGCCCTAAGGGATCTGGGGCCCTTTAAAATTGTAATAAAAATAAGGTTTTTAATTAATAACTCGGGTACCGTTTAAGCTAGAGCGGCGAGCTTTTGCATGTATACTAGTATTAATAAGGGCAATAAGTTTATGTTAATTTATTTTTTTAATTTATCCAGAGGCGTGCCCAGACGGACAAAATATATGAGGCTAAAAACATTTTTGCCCCAAACTTTTTTATGTGTATGTTTTTTGGATTTGTTGTAAAAAATATAGATTTCTAGAGTAAAAATACATATAAAATATCATATAGTGTAACACTGTAGGAGCAACCGTTATAAAAAAAAAATGCAATTAAGAGGAAGTAACATTTTGTGCCACCAAAAACGTTACTTTTTAAAAGGCTATTACTCCTTTAATATTAAATTCAGGTGTTTTGGTGTATAAAACTTTTTTGCTCAGTTTTAAATGAAGAATCACCCTGCAGCATTAAAATTTTATTGGTGCTTTTTTTTGTTCCCCATTCAATACGTCATCTTCGAAGGGCCGTAGCTCCCTTAGGGCTCATTTCCGGACCAACCTTTATAGAAACTTTTTTTCATATTTTTGGATGTAGAATCACCTCTTAAATTTCGGTACGCGAGTTCTGGAACAGGCTGTATGTACATAATTATAATTAAAAAAAATGCATATTCGGACTTAAAATACTATGAAACGTCAAAAAAATGTAAAAAAAGTGGGTGTTAAAATAAATATCGGTCTGTCTGTCCTCCGCCTCTAAACTTTATAACTTCTAAACGAAAGATTCGATTTAAAAAATTCTTTCACTATTTTAGGATTTAGGACCTTAGTAGTTTGCCTGAAGTCAAATATGTTTAACATTGGAGAGCAGCAAGAGGGACAAGGAGGGCAAATAATAATATTTTTTGATATAACTGGCCTATTATTGTTTGGAAGATAACAATTCTTATCCTACAACAATAATAATTTAAATTTTAGTAGAAAATAAAAAAAAAAACACTTAATAAGCCAGTTATCGCAAAAAATATAATTTTTTTAACCTCCCTAAAGTATATCCACTGGACATCCATTGGAGATCCATCATAGATATCTAGGATACCAATGGATATCCACGATGGATATCTAATGGATATCCAGTGGATATACTTTAGGAAGTTTAAAAAATAGATGTCCACTGGATATCTCATGGATTTCCAGTGGATATCCTGGATATAGGCGCATATTTGGATGTCTATGGGATATCTAATGGCTATCCAGGCTATCCAATATATATACTCAATATCCAAAATGATCAAAATTTGCGTTACGTAATACTTGAACGTTCCCTTTTCTATGCGAAGACAGTCGTAGAAAAATATTTTTCAATGGTTCATATATTTTATGTTTTTTTTTCTTGTTACAACTACGGCTTAGAGCCTAGAGGCTCTATATAAGGTTCTATTAATATCTAAACCTTTAGTCACAACTGTAGCAGTGTAGCAGTGTAACTATTCATAAAAGTATTTTTTCAAGAAAAATTAATGACGATATATTAAAAGATCAATAAAAGTATATCCCATCAAGGATACAAATTAAACCAAATGATTTAAACCACTTTGGGAAAAATGTTGTTTCGATTGTGGTTCATGGGTGGATTTCTCCAATCTGATGATGATTTATTGGAGGGCATTAACGATATTGCGAAATATGAACAATAGTTATTTATACCGGGTGTCCCACCAGGTTCTTGACAAGCTATATCTTCGTTATTTTAAAAGATAGATTTTTTTGCAAAAAACAGCTCTAAATGTCTAAATGTTTAAACAAACCTAAAGAAGTAATTTAAGCAGGCCACTGACTAGGGAGCAGCTCTAAATGTCATTGAAGTTTTTATTGTGTTCAAAACCACCCCTTGCTTAGCCACCCCCTTAAAACCACCCCCAACTTCTGTTTTTCAAATAGCACCCCCCCCCCTATTTTTATCAAAGAATATGAAAGTAAATATTATTCTTAATTCAACCATGTATTATAAGTAGTATCTTATTTCTTAAAGGGGCACCAAATAACAACTATTATTTATTAATAATATTGTCCCACCAGGGATAGAAGGGTGGTTTTGGATACGTGAATAAAAACTTCAACAACTCCCATTTAACGCTGTTTTTTTTCTATCATTTCAAATAACGGAGATATAGGTTGTCAAGAACCTGGTGGGACAGCCGGTATACTAAGGGACTAAACAGCCATGTTTACTTCTTTACTTCTCAGCCTTAATGTTAAAAAATCTAACTTTATGACCTTCACCCTTTATGCAAATATCAAACAAAACAAGAAACTATTAAAATTCATTTACATAATTGCGATAAACTAAACTGTAACTGTGATTCAATAAAAAAAGTTGAGTTTGTAAGATATTTAGGTGTTGTAGTTGACCAGCACATGAGGTGGGGGGGACACATTGAGCACTTGATCATAAGACTGAGAAGACTAATATATAAATTTTATCAGGTTAGAAATATTGTTAGTAATCGAACTCTAGTAATAATTTACAATGCCTTAGCGAAGTCGATTATTCGATACTGTATTGTAGTCTGGGGAAGCTTATTTGAAAATAAATTAAAACCTCTGCAAACAATTCAAAATACCCTTTTAAAAATTCTTTTTAAACGTGATTTCAAATATCCTACAGAACAATTGTACTCCGAACTAAATTTGTTTGATATACCTACTTTATTTATTTACAACTGCCTTATCTATGTAAAAGTATCAAAAAATAACGAACCAATAAATCATCAACGCAATACCAGGGCACTCAGAAGTGAGTTAATTTACATTCCCTTCTTTTCCAAAGCACATACTCAGAAGTCCTTTTTATACTTGTGTCCCAAACTATATAATATTTTACCATTGCATATAAAAAACACCAATAAAGTTCAAAGATTTAAGCTAATAACGAAAACTTTTTTAAAAGAAAATAAAAACATTTTTATCCAATGTATTAATGGTTAAAAAAGTCACCAAAAATTAAATAAAAAAAAAACAGTGATAAATAAAATTCCTCATTACAAACAATTAGACCACCCTCCCTCACCTTGGTATACTTATTATTATGTTCAATTAAGTACCTACGCAACATTATCTTGTCATCTAAAGGTCCAGCACAAGCTAGACTTAGGGACACTTAGATGGTAAACTTATAAATTTGTAAAACTATTTTTAATTGAATGTATTGTAATTTTTTTTATTATCAATTGGAAAATAAATTGAATTGAATTGAATTGAATATATCCTATACACTATTTTTGTATGACCAAACATGATTTAGATGTTGCGTCTAAAATCAGGTGTTTTATTTTCGTAATTTAATTTGATCAAGATACCTGTAAATCGCAAAATAGTATATTACGCACTGAGTACACGAACCTAGTTTTTAGCACTCGATGTGCACTGAAATGGTTTGCGTCGAGGTGCGTATACTATTTTTCCTACGACCTAACATCAAAATAATGTAAAATTTATCATAAAATTGGTATGTCAATTTGAGATTATGCGTTTGACGTTTACTATTTTTTTGACAGAAGATATGTAAAATCAACTAATCGTCACTTCCCAACAGTTGTCATAGGTAACTGGTGGGAAATAGGCATTAACTACTAACTAGGTCTTAGGAAAAGTCAGTTTCACGGCTATCACCATTTCAATTGTATTTAATATGATTGAATCAAACATTAGTTTGATAAATAGAAGAAAGTGGGTATTGCTCCGGTTGACCCAACCCCCTCCACTTTCCATTTGGGCCATTTTTAATAGCATCCAATCTAAAGTGATCTGATATAAACTGATTTAGAAATAGCTCTGTTAAAACAGTTCTGTTAATTACATTAATAGCCCTCTTATATTACATTAACAACCTTATTATATTACATTAACAGCCCCGTTAAAACATCTCTGTTATGAGTGCTATTAAAAAGGGATCCATTAAAGCAATACCTACTGTCGAAGACGACAAATTTTAAGTGATTTAAACAATGTTATTTTTAAAAGTTTTCTTTGTTAAAATTAAATAAATTCTTTTGTTTAAATCACCAAACCTAACTTTTAGACCAGTAAACACCTCTTTAACAAAATTGGATATCTGCATTTTTATCTTAAGATGCATATTAAGCAACTCACCCCTAAAATTCAAGATAGCTGACATCTCTTAGTCATATCACCCGGTGAAAAACTAACAGGAGTGTTCTGTTACTACTACCCTTTAAAATATCAGCCCGTGTACATTTATTGCAATTTACATTTATTATTTGACTGAACTATTATAAAATTTGGCAAAATTTTACGATTTCTTTTAAGATTCTGGTACCGATAGCCGGTAATTAAATTACAGGAAATATTTTTTACAGTGTAGTATGTTACTTATGTTTAAATTTAAATCATACATACTCCTGACTGTATTGGATATTGAGGTCACAGTTGCACTAAATACACCACCACATAGCCTGTCAACGGTCTGCAATCTGCCAGAACTTGGTGCACCAACATTTGACGCCATCGGAATTATAAGATAATCATTTTGACAAGTATTGGAGCCTCCCGTACTGCCAACCATTGCTGGAACATTGTTGTTGCTGTTTCCACTAAGTGTAAAGGATTGGGTTCTGCTATGGACTAGAAAATAAAAATGGAAATAATAAACCTTCATATTTTACAGTGTAAAATCGTTATTTAAATATTCAACCTTTTTTTTATTTATTTCTATCTCTAGGTAGTTAGCAGAGACGGACTGGCCCTAGAAAAATATCCATATTTAATTTTTAAGTTTTTAATTTATTAATTTCTTTTATTTTTGTTTATATACATTTTTTTTTCAAAAAATCAGTGTATAATGTCCAAGTTATGTCCAAAATTTTTTATAATTTTTATGTCTTTTTAGCCCTGAAGAAGCCTAAATATTAGGTAAAACGTTGGCATGATTATGTAATGCAATAAAGTTTTTATCTGCTTCATTTTCGAGTGTTTACCACAAATAACCCTAAATAAATTTCAAGAAGCAACCTGTAGGAAATATTATTATTCTTAACATTTTAACATACCTAAGTCTGGACACTGTGTGTACTGAATCGAACAAAAATTTTTCTCCGTTCGTATACATATGCTATAATCTTGATTTGATAATTGCAAACCATTATTAAGGTCAAAATTAAAAGATTTAATTTCTCCTGATTCGCCAGTAAAATACTGCAGGCAACCATATTCAGCTGTAACATGTAAAAATTTTTATTAATGATAATGTTTTTCTTATAAAATAACGCGATTATAGATACAACTAAACTAAAATAGTTTTGATATATCAAAAGCAATTAAGGTATTATAATTTAATTCTTTAACAAAAAAGAATCTTATAAAAAATATTAAAAAAACTTAAAAATAGACTAAAAGCCGGGAAAAAACAGAAATTAAAAAAATACCGAAAAAACCTGTAAAAGGACTGCAGTTTTTTTTATAAACTGATATTTAAAATAATATTTAAAACGGATTGTCAGATTATGTTTTTTTATTAAAGGAGGGGGGTTGATGTATGAGTGACATCCCTTTTTCCGATTTTGGGGGATTTTAGCGAAAGTAACAAAGAGTGGTACAAGGGGGGAGGGGTTCAAAAATAATCTGAATTGCGGTCACGTAATTGTTGAATAGAAGCCTAGTTAAACTATCTGATGATAGGTTCAACCAAAATTTAGTTGAGTGCTTTTAAAATGAATGGCGAACTAAAAACACGAAACAAAATTTTATAGGTACCTTTATAATTTGACGAACACAGAATTTGTGTGACTCGAATTTTATAATTCCTTTGAAATGAAGGCCCTCTGGTAATTACGGACATTGTAGCAGGATTGAGACCACTGGCATCAATATACACTAAAAGAATATATAATTTCAAATATATATGTATTTACATATACCGGGTGTCCCAACTCTATTTACCCAGCGATTTTCTCAAAAACTAAAAGAGATAATCCAGTTCTGCGAAAACCATCTTAAATTAGAGAACAAACTATCTTTCAGCATATATTTGATACTTCCAGCTTTTAAAATGTGGGCGAGGGCATGGGGGGGAGCTTTTTATTAATAGAAAAGGGGTCGTGTGATACATAATTTTAAAGCAAATAAAATTCTCTATTGGACTGTATATTTTTTTAATTTTTAAAGAATTTTTTTAAGGTTTTAATTCTTTAATTTTTTTTGTGCTAAAAATTGGATTTTTTAAGTTTTTTTGTAAATTTTTATTTATGTCAATTAAAATTAGTTTAAAAGTATAATTTACGTTTTTCATCATGAAATTAGTAACTCTTATAAAGTTGTTTTTAGAGTATTAAAAATTAAAAAATATATAGTTAAATGGAGAATTCAATAAGCTTTAAAATAATGTATCACACGACCCCCCTTTCATTTAAAAAAATGTCCCCCTATGTCCCCTTGCCCACAATTTAAGAGCTGAAAGTATCAAATTTATACTAAAGGATAGCTTAAATTGTCTTATTTAAAACGGTTTTCACAGAATTTGATTATTTTTTTTTCAAGAAAATCGTTGGGTACATAGAGTTGGGATACCCAGTATATAAATACAGATTGGGATTATTTGTGATAAACACTAAAGCCAATAAAACTTTATTGCATTACATAGTCATGTGAAGGTTTAACCTAATATTTAGGCTTATTTAGGTCTAAATTATTAAATATGCGTAAAAAAAGAAATAAGCAAATAAAAAAAAACATGAACAAACAATTAGTAATTCTTCTACACCTACATGCAATGGTTATTGTGATTGTAAAAAATTTTCAGTGTTCATTTTGTTTTGATGTTTTTCTTTAATTAATTTATTTTTTTGAATGTATTTTAATAATTTAGACCTCAATCAAATCAAATCAGAAGTTTTTAGCTAAAAGCGTCACAAATTTTCCGAACAGTTTTTTTTTACGAAAATCACCTTCTTTTGGAATAAAATGTTAAAAAACATAAGACACAAGACTTTTCTATTAAAAGAAATAAGCAAATATAAAAAAAAACATCAACAAACAGTTAGTAATTCTTCTACACCTACATGCAATGGTTATTGTGATTGTAAAAAATGTTCAGTGTTCATTTTCTTTTGATGTTTTTCTTTAACTAATTTATTTTTTTGAATGTATTTTAATAATTTAGACCTTAATCAAATCAAATCGGAAGTTTTTAGCTTAAAGAGTCACAAATTTTCCGGACAGTTTTTTTTTACGAAAATCACCTTTTTTTGGAATAAAATGTTAAAAAACATAAGACACAAGACTTTTCTATTAAAAGAAATAAGCAAATATAAAAAAAACATCAACAAACAGTTAGTAATTCTTCTACACCTACATGCAATGGTTATTGTGATTGTAAAAAATGTTTAGTGTTCATTTTCTTTTGATGTTTTTCTTTAATTAATTTATTTTTTTTGAATGCATTTTAATAATTTAGACCTTAATCAAATCAAATCAGAAATCAGAAGTTTTTAGCTAAAAGCGTCACAAATTTTCCGGACAGTTTTTTTTACGAAAATCACCTTTTTTTGGAATAAAATGTTAAAAAACATAAGACACAAGACTTTTCTATTAAAAGAAATAAGCAAATATAAAAAAACATCAACAAACAGTTAGTAATTCTTCTACACCTACATGCAATGGTTATTGTGATTGTAAAAAATGTTCAGTGTTCATTTTGTTTTGATGTTTTTCTTTAATTAATTTATTTTTTTGAATGTATTTTAATAATTTAGACCTCAATCAAATCAAATCAGAAGTTTTTAGCTAAAAGCGTCACAAATTTTCCGGACAGTTTTTTTCTACGAAAATCACCTTTTTTTGGAATAAAATGTTAAAAAACATAAGACACAAGACTTTTCTATTAAAAGAAATAAGCAAATTAAAAAAACATCAACAAACAGTTAGTAATTCTTCTACACCTATATGCAATGGTTATTGTGATTGTAAAAAATGTTCAGTGTTCATTTTGTTTTGATGTTTTTCTTTAATTAATTTATTTTTTTTGAATGTATTTTAATAATTTAGACCTCAATCAAATCAAATCAGAAGTTTTTAGCTAAAAGCGTCAAAAATTTTCCGGACAGTTTTTTTCTACGAAAATCACCTTTTTTTTGAATAAAATGTTAAAAAACATAAGACACAATACTTTTCTATTAAAAGAAATAAGCAAATTAAAAAAAACATCAACAAACAGTTAGTAATTCTTCTACACCTATATGCAATGGTTATTGTGATTGTAAAAAATGTTCAGTGTTCATTTTGTTTTGATGTTTTTCTTTAATTAATTTATTTTTTTTGAATGTATTTTAATAATTTAGACCTCAATCAAATCAAATCAGAAGTTTTTAGCTAAAAGCGTCACAAATTTTCCGGACAGTTTTTTTTCTATGAAAATCACCTTTTTTTGGAATAAAATGTTAAAAAACATAAGACACAAGACTTTTCTATTAAAAGAAATAAGCAAATTAAAAAAAACATCAACAAACAGTTAGTAATTCTTCTACACCTACATGCAATGGTTATTGTGATTGTAAAAAATGTTCAGTGTTCATTTTGTTTTGATGTTTTTCTTTAATTAATTTATTTGTTTGAATGTATTTTAATAATTTAGACCTCAATCAAATCAAATCAGAAGTTTTTAGCAAAAAGCGTCACAAATTTTCCGGACAGTTTTTTTTTACTAAAATCACCTTAAATTATGAAAGAGTTAATTGGATTTATCAAAGGGGAAAGTAAGTAGGGTGGGAGTGTATTAGGGGCACTAAATAAAAAAAAATGTTTTCTCACTACCAACTAGGTAAGTTGACATCAAAAAGTCACAGTAATAGATAGTACTATATCGAGCACGAGCACACTTAGTGATAGATGAAATAAATACAAACAAAATCGTAACTAAAACTAGAAAAAAACGATTTACCGCACAAGGACACTAAGTGTGCTTACATTTACCGTAGGGGGACATCTAGACACAAGAATACTATTTCTAATTTTCTTGAATTGTCACACATATAAAGGTCAAAAATATTATTAATAAAATACGATTTTAACTCCTTGCTAGTGAGAAAAACGTAATGCGCTATTCGTAGTTAAGTTTTTTTTTCTGTCTTCGGTCGTGTTTATAGACCTCAGCTCCGCTTCGGTCCACAAAATACGACCTTACACAGAAAAATTCACTTACCTCTACTAGGAGCGCAAATAACTATTTATTTAATATAGAATTTAATCAATTAAAAAGACGGAGGCAATGGAGCTCTTTACAACTAGAATTATGAAAAAAAAGACGTCTACCCTATCTCTATCTCATTTGTGCTACACTTTCCAGCCAACCAAATAAATACTGTATTTGTTTTTCATACAACAAATACAGTATTTATTTGGTTTGCCGGAAAGTGTAGCACTGAGCGGCACGAACGAACATAGCTAATGTGAATCTGTAGAATAAGATAATTCTACTAAAATTTAGATGGAGCCAGTAATTTCTTTAATAAAAATATATAGTTACACTTTTCGCCCGGCCAAGTAAATATTGTATTTGTTCAACAAAGAACAAATACAGAATTTGTTTGGTTGGGTGGAAGTGGGAGTGTATGTATGTCTTCTATCCTTTTTGGGTAGAACTTTTGTCCCTGTCTAATCTAACGGGAGAAATCGCCATTAAATCTGACATTTTAAATGTTACATTTAAAGAGCCTAAGGGAATAAGGAACACAAGCCACATTTATCTTATTTATTGAAAGTTAATTTAAGTAAGGGTTTTGGTAAAGGGAGATTTTAGGAAATAATAATGTGATAGGAAAGTACGCACCATATCGCAATAAAAAGAAAAGATTTTCCCAGATATTTTGCTTTCCCATTATGAAAATTTTCAAAATTTTAGAAAGCATTGTATTCGTGCAAAAATTTTCAATTTTTTTTTGCGTTTTATGTCGGGATAAATCAATTTCAAGCAAAAAAAAATTGTCAACGGTCGATCGGTCGATCGGTCGGTCGGTCGATCGGTCGGTCGGTCGATCGTTCTGTCCGGAAAATCTTGTAGGCACGATAACTTAAGAATGCTTTAAACTAGAGACTTGAAATTTGGCATACTGGTATGTTAACAAAAGTTCTCGTTCGGGGTTGTTTTTGGTGTGCGGCAAAGGGGGGCAAAAGTCCAAATGTAGAAAAACACATATTTTTTAAAACTCCACCCCCGCAGGGGTGAAGGGGTACATATTTTTAAATATTTTCGTCAAAATTGTTATATAGGGGTTTTTGGGTCGACGAATATGAATCTGAATATCTTTTTCTAATTTTACCCCCTGAGGGTGGGGGTAGTTCTAGTGAAAACTGGTATATTGGAGTTTTTGAGGTTGCTGAAAGTGAATCTGATAATAAAAAAATTATAAATCCACCACCTGTGGGGTAGGGGGATAGTTTTTTTAAAAATTGGTATATTGGGGTTTTTGAGGTTGCTGAAAGTGAATCTGAAAATAAAAAAATTCTCCACTCCACCCCAAAGGGGCCGGGGTAGTTTTTGTGAAAATTGGGGCTTTTAAGGTTGCTGAAAGAGAATCTAATAAAAAAATTCTCCACCCCCTAAGAGGCGGGGGGTAGTTTTCGTGAAAGTTGGTATATTTTTAAGGTTGCTTAATGTGAATCTGATAATAAAAAAGTTATTTTACGCAAGAAAGTAAAAAATGGGAAAGCTCTTTTACTGGGCAGTGTATTTTCAATAACTACATATTAACGAATTTCTTAAAAAATGTGGCTTTTGACTTTTAATTTAAAGTCACTATCATTCGAATAAAGAGATAAGCCTCATTTTTGTGTAGCTTGTGTGACTGTAAATTAACTAAATATTTTAATTTTAAATCAAGAATATATAAGGACAGTTTTGTAATCTTTTGTTATTAATATTAACTAGATGAAACGTTGCAAGCACCCTGTCAAAACATCGGCACTATTGTACACTAGAGCCATCTAATTTGCAAATTTCAAACTAGGTGTTTTGTTTGATTTTAAATTCTGTATCTTTAAAACATTATATTCTAGCAAAAAAGTGTATATAACATTTTTTATAGGGCTTAAAAAGAGCTTTTATTTAAAATATAATTTTTTGAAATCGGGTTATAAATATGTGAGATATGCTAAAAAAACCTTTTACTGCTTTAAACGCCAATATCTCGAAAACAATGCGTTTTAGGAAAACGTTGTTTATAACATTTTTTGACCAATTTAAAATTATCTTTTATATAAGTGCTAAATTAACCAAATACAATAATAATTGCCTTAATTATAAACAAAAAAACGCTAAAAATAGTCGATATCTCATGTAGAAATGGAGTTAGAGAGTTTACACCCAGACAGACGCAAAATTTTTTTTTATTGATTTCGACAGAATGGTCTAAAACATCGAGAAATGTGAAAAAAACGTGGTCAAAGATTTTGACTTTTCGGCGAAGATTTTAATACATCGGCACTCTTAGTGCCGATATAATAATAACTATTTATTAATATACAATATTTTTTAGTACTTAGTGAGAAGATCTCAATTTATTTGAAAATGTGGCTTTTCTCCTTATTTCTCCGAGTCCTTCATAATTAAGGTTTTATTTTATTTGTTAGATTACGGGTTACAGTTTCCTTTGTTGAAATAATTCATTAATCGACCCTAAATAATAGTAAATCAATATTAACTTACAGTGATTTCCGTTGTTGTTTCCACATATTATTGGTATAGGGTTGCCACCGGATATAATAAGTGAATCGTTATTACATATGTTGTTAATAGGCTCGGGGCCCATTATACTGAATCGATCAAAATCAAGCCTACAAACAATAATATTTATAGAATTCGTAACATTTATATACGCATTGGGGTGGTCCTTAAAAAATAGATGTTTTTTTGTTTAATTTGTTTAATAAAGCTAGAACAGTATAGCAGCACTGAAGGTCAAAACTCTTTGACGGTATGGGCAATAAACCACGTGGCTCGAGAAATTTTAGTATGCACTTTTTCCAAGAATACTACGAAACACTGTGGATTTTTGCAAATTTGAACTTTTTGTTTCTGACCCCTGATTTTTTTTCCTAAATTGATTAAACACACCAAAAGAAGCAATTTAGGCAAAAATATAAAAAAAATCGATCTGATAGATTGTTTTTTTACGTTTTTTCTAATTTATTGTACTATGTTCATAGGACGTGCCTGTAGAGCAGTAAATAGAAGTATATATTTTATATATAGTAGTAAAATTATTAATTATAGTCACGACATTACAAAAAGCCGTATTTCCAATGCCAAAGGTCGTATATTTTTTTTCTAATGAATTATTGCTTTAGGGTGAAGTCGAGCGAAATTTCAATTTTTTTTTTGCATTTTTGGATTTGAAATGTCATGAAACGCCGAGAAAATGTGAAAAAAGTGGGTGTTAAAAAATATCGGTCTGTCTGTTTTCTATCTCTAAACCTTGTAACTTTTAAACTAAATGTCCGATTTGAAAAAATTCTTTCAATAAACGATTTAGGACCTTGTATTTTGCGTGACCCTAAATATGGTTAACATTGCGGTGTGACAAGGAAGGCAAGGGGGCAAAAATTAATATTGATCGTAGGGTAAAAATTTTTGCACAGGTAAAAATCATGTCCAATATCCTACACAGCTAATCAATAAAAACCGAGATTTACTCGAAATTTAAGCAGTAGAAAACTTTTTAGCAGACAAAAATACATAGACATGATGAAGGTTTAGTCCTTGAAGAAGAATTTTTATTTTAATTTTTTGTAGACCAGTGTAATAGACCTAGCACAAAAATGATTAAGGTTTAGAGACAGAAAACAGACAGACCGATATTTTCTAACAGCCACTTTTTTCACATTTTCATGACATTTCAAATCCAAAAATGCAAAAAAAATTGAAATTTCGCTCGACTTCACCCTAAAACAATAATTCATTAGAGAAAAATATCCTTTGGCGTTGGAGATACGACTTTTTGTAATGTAGTGACTATAATTAATAATTTTACTACTATATATAAAATATATACTTTTATTTACTCCTCTCCAGACACGGCCTATGAACAATAAATTATAAAAAACGATAGATCCGGTCGATTTTTTTTATATTTGCCTAAATTGCTTCTTATGATGTGTTTAATCAATTTATGAAAAAAAAATCAGTGGTCGGAAACAAAAAGTTAAAATTTGCAAAAAAATCACCATGAGAAATGATTGATGCAGGGAACTTAACGACATTGTCATTTTATATATGTTTTAAGGTTACTGACACTCTTGCCCCAAAGGCGCACTTGCCTCATCCCACCTTACTCCAATACAAAAATTTCTCATTCAACTTTTTAATAAAGTTTATCCACACAACTAGCACTAATTTGCCAATTCATTATTTGCAAAAATCCAATTTTTTTATAGGGCGGCCCAAAATCAACTTTCCTCCAAATTAACAGCTTCAAATTTGGACCCCGTTAAATTGACTTAATTCAATTGAAAGGAGGTTGTGTGTTGAAAATAGGACTTTTTGTCAAAATATCTTAAAACAATATACATAAATACAATACAATACAAAAATAAAAAAAAAATATGCAAATCTCGTTTAGCAAAAAATTGAAAAGTCAAAAAAAGAATTAAAAAATGGTTAAAAACATATGACCTTTAAAATAATGTATCACATTCCCTTGCATTTTAAAAAATGTTAAGCTAAAAATGTCAAGTACGTACTGAAAGAAAGTTTACGTTGTCCCATTTACGTGCTATACCTGTATAACTAAAATGAGTTATATTTTATTTTTTAAACTTTCTTTTAATCAGAGCTT
Source organism: Brachypterus glaber (assembly GCA_958510825.1). Lineage (NCBI taxonomy): Eukaryota > Metazoa > Arthropoda > Insecta > Coleoptera > Kateretidae > Brachypterus > Brachypterus glaber. Next base: position 84,157,318 of record OY294045.1, on the reverse strand, counting down.
ATTAAACTTTAATATTAAGTTAAACACGGTATATTAAACCATAAAATTGAGTTTAGCGGATAGTACAATTTTTCTTTATAATACTAACAGTAAAAGCGGATTTTATTACTTTAAGATAGTTTGGCGGTAAAAGAAACTTCTGTTAAAAATAAATTTTCATTAAAGCTGACTTTTTGTTAAGATAAATTTAATGTCTGCTCAAATACGTGAAACTTTATTTTTTCAATTAAACTTTTTCTTACCATCGAGTTGGTTCTAATAAGATCCTTTATGTACATTGTATTCTTTTTATAGAAAAAAAAACTACATTTCATTTAACCTAAATTTTAAATTTTTAAGAAGTATTTTTGACGTCCGCAGTAAATTATAAAAGAAAATATTATTGGCATATCGGACAGAAGAGAAAATTAGAAAAAGAGTCAGGTCTCAGTCTGGATTCGAACCAGAGTCCCCAAGGTTTCCGGCCTGGTACTCTACCAACTGAGCTACCGTTCGAAAACTAATCTCTCTCAGAGATCTCTGTTGAAGTTCCTAAAATGTGAACGATACAAGGGTGAAGGGGTAAAAGGGCTCTTAAGACATTGTATATTGAGTTTATTTCCACTAACAAAAATTAACCATCTTTCCTTTAATTAACAACTAACAAATTTGAGAAGAATAGAAAAGAAGGCATGTCCAATTAGTTAGTTTTCGAACGGGAGTCTCGGTAGCTCAGTTGGTAGAGTACCAGGCCGGAAACCTTGGGGACTCTGGTTCGAATCCAGACTGAGACCTGACATTTTTCTAATTTTCTCTTCTGTCCGATATGCCAATAATATTTTCTTTCCTAAATTTTAAACTTTTGATTTTACGTAATTTTTACTTAAATAAAAAGCCAAAGCAAAAATTAATTATTTTTTCAACAACAAAACGTAATACGCTGTTTTCTTTGTTTTTATATTATTATATTATGATATTAAAATGTTTATTCTTGCATTGAATTAGCTTAATAAATAATTATTTATTAAATTAAATGAACTATCAAAATTTGTTCCAAACTAAAGTTTATTTTTTTAAGGTATAGTTATTTTAAACCTTCCCGCTTGTTAACAATCTCGAAATTACCATAGCAACGTAAGATACGCATGCGTCGTAAGCGAAATGACTAGGCCCAATTTACACAACCGTAAAACGTTGACGTGCCATTAACGAGAACAAAACAATGGTTATTCCTCTAAATTTGAATAAAAGCGACTTATAAGAAAATTTTGTTTCTACAGGAATGCAACAGTGTTTTTATCAACAGCATTATCAATTCTCTTTTTTACATCAAAACATCATAAAAACAAAGTAAGTAAACAAAAAGTATAAATTTTGGTTATTTGGTTAAAACAAGTCACATGCTTCAGTGTAAATCGCACTTTGTGGAGTATTTAGCGGCAAATTTAAAATAACTATACCTTACAAAAATAAACTTTAGTATCTATACTAGAAAATTGATAAGCATTTTAAAGATATTGCTACATAGCATAAAACCACCTCAATCCTTGATCAATTCTTTTTTCTTTTTTTTTATTTTTCTTTTTTTTAGAGAATTTTAAAATGTTCTAAATAATTAAAAATACCTGCTCTTTAAAAATAATAATAATTATAGCAAGGACTCCCCTAGACTAGTCCTAATATTTACTACCCTAGTTAACTTTTTACTTGACAACCAATAAAATAAAATAAATCACTTATTATTGACCGTTGTTAATCATTGCTTGTTTAAGATTCATCGATGGTCATTCATGATTCATGAAAAAACAAATAAGACACTAATAACAACTCGTTTGTCTCTGACCGCTATGTCAGGATTTATTTGGATATGGCCAATTAAATTATTTGGTTGTGAGTAACAAATTTTATTTGAGTCAAATAAATATTTAGTTCATGTAAACAAATATTTTAATTTCAAAATGATTTATTAATGGGAATTAAATAGTTTATTTGACAAAAATAAAATTTTTTTGTCACAACCAAATAATTTAATTGGCTATATCCAACCAAATGTTTAGTTGAAACAAATAAACTGTTTTATCAGTGTATAATATTATGTTTATCTGATATTTTTTTTTCTTCAAAATTGATTAAATTTTTAGTATTTTTGAAAAATTAATTTGGAAATTATGCGCAAAAAGGTCCAAATAGTCAATACGTGGTGTATTATCATGTTAAGACTGATTATTTATCATTTCATCTAAAATTTTTAATATATATGTACAAAATAAAAATTGATTAAATTTTTACTATTTTTGAAAAATTAATTTGGAAATTTTGCGCAAAAAGGTCCACATAGTCAATACGTGGTGTATTATCATGTTAAGACTGATTATTTATCATTTCATCTAAAATTTTTAATATATATGTACAAAATAAAAATTGATTAAATTTTTACTATTTTTGAAAAATTAATTTGGAAATTTTGCGCAAAAAGGTCCACATAGTCAATACGTGGTGTATTATCATGTTAAGACTGATTATTTATCATTTCATCTAAAATTTTTAATATATATGTACAAAATAAAAATTGATTAAATTTTTACTATTTTTGAAAAATTAATTTGGAAATTTTGCGCAAAAAGGTCCACATAGTCAATACGTGGTGTATTATCATGTTAAGACTGATTATTTATCATTTCATCTAAAATTTTTAATATATATGTACAAAATAAAAATTGATTAAATTTTTACTATTTTTGAAAAATTAATTTGGAAATTTTGCGCAAAAAGGTCCACATAGTCAATACGTGGTGTATTATCATGTTAAGACTGATTATTTATCATTTCATCTAAAAATTTTAATATATATGTACAAAATATTAAAAATTGAATATTTTTGAAGAAAAAATATCTTCAAAAGAATATTAAAAAATTAATAGCTATTAACTATAACTACTAACTATACTTACACAGTCAGATAGATAATTTTAAGCTCTTAAAATGACTTGCCACAAGACCTGGGGTGCCATTTGAAATATTTTTCCCTATTGCCCTTACCGAATAAAAAATTGAAAAATATGACAAATGAGAATTTTTATTGTGTGATTTTCATATTTCAAATTTAAAGTTTATATCTTATTTCGTTTAAAAGTTACGGAGGGTGTACCATTTAAAAGAATAACCGTGTATACCATACACATAATGGACCACCCTGTATGTCAAATTTAATAACATAGTTATGCACAGTAATGAAAAAATGCTTTTATTTTTTAATTTAAAATTTTCCTACCTGAATTGGCAGACATTTGGATCGGATTTGAGCAGAATAACCTGGCAGGATCCGGTTCTATCATAAGAGTTGGGATATTCATTATTAACGAAGTATGTGCCATTTTCTATAATGTTGGAGCCACACGAAGCAAGAACTGAAAATCAGAAACTCAGATAATGAAAATCAAATATTTGCTTTTGGACATCCTTTTCATTATTCCATTACGCTTGATATAACTTTTGTTCTTCTTTGTTTGCTTTTTTAATCAACGTTGATTACTTAGCTTTATTAATGTATAGTATACACGGTGTTTTTGAAATAGCGTAGGAAATTTTAACAGGTGATTCTACATGATAAAATATGACAAAAAGTTCCTATAAACATATGTCTAAAAATGCGTCATAAGGGAGCTACGCCCCTTTGAAAGTGGCTAAAAAAATCTGTTTTTATTTAATAACTCAGGAACTCTTTGAGATATATCAACGAGGTTTTGCACGTCAACTAATCCTACCAAGGCCCGTTTTTATGTGTTATTTTCATGTACTTATTTCAACCAGGGGTGTGCGAAACGGGGGGGGCTTATCAGTTTTTTATCCCAAACTTTTTTCTGTGTGACTTTTTTGCAATTTTATTTTTGAAATATGATTCCTTAAAATACATAAAAAAGGTAGTCTTCTTGTAATACTGTAGGATTAACCGTTTTCGAGGAAAATTCATTTGAAGGTGAAATTCCACGGTTCGAGGACGAAAAATTAAATACTAAAATGTTGAAAACCAAAATTTTAATGATGTCCATTAAAAACTAAGAAAAAAACCTCATATACAGGTACTATCAAAAATCAATCCTAATGGAGCTATGGTCTCCTAAATATGCACCATTTTTAAAGGGCTATGGTAGCTTTAAAAGCGCTTTTTCGACCTACATGTATGGAAACTTTTTTTCTTAGTTTTTGATGTAGAATAACACTGCATCATTAAAATTTAGGTTTTCGACATTTTAGTATTTAATTTTTCGTCCTCGAACCGTGAAATTTCACCTTCAAATGAACTTTTCTCGAAAACGGTTAATCCTATAGTATTACAACAGGAGTACCTTTTTTATGTATTTTGACCTGAGAAATCATATTTCAAAAATAAAATTGCAAAAAAGTTACACAGAAAAAAGTTTGGGACAAAAAACTGATAAGGCCCCCCCGTTTCGCACACCCCTGGTTTAAATAAGTACGTGAAAATGACATACAAAGATGGGCCTTATTAGGATTAATTCACGTGCAAAACCTCGTTAACATATCTCAAAGGGTTCCTGAGTTATTAAATAAAAACCGATTTTTTTAGCCAATTTCAAAGGGGCGTAGCTCCCTTATGACGCATTTTTAGACATATGTTTATAGGAACTTTTTGTCATATTTTATCATGTAGAATCACCTGTTAAAATTTTCTACGCTATTTTAAATACACCCTGTATAGTATAGAATGAAAATGAAATGAAAGTGAAAAAAAAAATTAAAGAAAAAAATGGCTATTATTTTGGCCACGATTCAAGATTCAAGGTTTAATGTATTCATGCTTTAAAATTTACACATTTTTTGCACATGTCATATGATGAGTTTGATTAGGTAGCTATGGCTAGACATATAAAATGGAAATAAATATTAATTAGGGTGTACTTTAGATATTTCTTTTCATTTGGGTTTAACTAGAAAATTTTGAGAATGTGAGAGTGATCAAAGGGTCCCAATTGGCCCCTAAAATTCGTAAAATGACCTATAATTCGTAATAATTCGTTAAAACTTGTCTGTTATTTTTGGATAAGTGAAAAACTTAAAGTCCTTGAAATGTCGTTTTTCTCTTTTTGTGCATATAAAAATATGTGCTGAATTTCAAAATGATCAAAAGGTTCTAACCCTTGCCGAAACTCCGCTGAAGTTGCCCCTAACACTAAAATTTACCAATTTCTACCATAAATGTGAGTCAAACGGTAATTAAACATTTTAAAAATGTATCAGATCAATAGTATATTACGCACCGAGTTTTTTAGGAGGCGCAGCCGTGTAAAAAAAGCACTCGATGTGCACGGAAATGGTTTGCGTCGAAGTGAGTATACTATTTTTCCTCCGACCTAACACCTAAACATAAAAAAAAGGCAAAAATTATCTTAAAATTAGTTTGTCAATTTGAGCTTATGTGTTTCACTACTAATTTTCTAACAGCAGATATGTAAAATCTGCGGATCGTCACTTCCCATCTACTTCCCAACTATTAACTAAAAAAAAATAAAGAAAAAAATGGCTATTATTTTGGCCATGATTCAAGATTCAAGGTTCAATGTATTCATGCTTTAAAATTTACACATTTTTTGCACATGTCATATGATGAGTATTGTTAGGTATCTATGGCTAGACATATAAAATGGAAATATATTAATAAGAGTGGACCTTATATATAAATATATATTTTTTTATTTGGGTTTAACTAGAAAATTCTGAGAATGTGAGATTGACCAAAGGGTCCCAATTGGGCTCCTAAAATTATTAAAATGACCCATAAATCGTAAAAATTGTTAAAACGTCTGTTATTTTTGGATAAGTGAAAAACTTAGAGGACTTGAAATCTTATTTTTCGACTTTTGAGCATATAAAATTATGTGCCAAATTCCAAAATGATCAAAAGGTCCTAACTCGTGAAGAAAATCCGCCATATTTCCCCTAACACTAAATTTAGTAAATTTATAAAATTTACGAATTTCTACCATAAATGTGAGTCAAAAGGTAATCAAACATTTAAAAAATGTATCAGATCAATAGTATATGCACACTGTGCACACTGTGCATATGCATTGCACAGGTGCGCATAATATTTTTCTTATGACCTAACACCTACACATAGAAAAAAAAACGCAAAAATTATCTTAAAATTAGTTTGTCAATTTGAGGTTATGTGTTTGACTTTTACTAATTTTCTGACAGCAGATATGTAAAATCAGCGAATCCGTTGTCATGGGCAAAGGATAGGAAATACGCACTACTATTTAGGTCGTAGGAAAAACGAATTTATTTTTATTTAATGCATTTTGATAATTATTAATTTTATTAAAATAATTGAACTAAAACAAAACGAGCTAACGCCAAATAAGAGCTTTTGAACTTGGCGGAGCCCTTATTTGGTGCTTAGCTCGTTTTGTTTTGGATAAATCATTTTAATATTATTCATAATAATTAGAATGCATAAATAAAATTCAATTCTGTTCGGTCTGATACGTTTTAAAACGTTGGTAGAAATTCTTAAATTTCAGTATTTTAGGAGACACTTTGGCACGGGTTAGAATCTTTTGATCATTTTTAAATTTGGCACACAATTTTTTATGCATTAAAAGAAAAAAAAATAATATTTCAAG